>JAHDVE020010333.1:0-191717 GCA_022606495.2 Halesus radiatus
AAAAAACCGAATTTTATTAGTTCTCTCTGTTCTTTCTATTCGAAATTGAAGTCCATAGGACAATGGTCGGTTTTGAAAATAAATCAATTCAAAACAGATTTATATGAAACTGGGTATAGCTTGGGATTTAATTGTAGATATTTATTATTTTCGACCTACTCACTAAAATCTTTTAAATGTGTTCTTCACATTCAAAAGTTTTCACATTGCGTTTGACAGTTCGTTTTGAAGAAACAAGACAAAACATCGTAACTCATTTATTTTGCTTTTTTTTTCATTTATAACTTTAATCTGTGGCGTTGATTTTTTTTATTTATTTTACATTATTATTATTATGATTATTATTTCCCCACCTTTCTCTTCCTTCCCCTCCACAACACCTTCAGCCTCACAACATTCCCCAATTGGGGATGCCATAGTCTCTCTGGCTTCAGACGGTTGGGAGCAGTTGGGACTCTTGTGCGGTATTCATATAAAAAATTAAAAAATTACATTGTTGTTATTTCGATACATAAAAATTTAGAAATACTAAAAAAATGCCTTTCCATTTAATTATCTTCCTTGCAAAGAGAACCCCTCGAGTTTTTTGGGAGATATTTCTCTCAGCCTGAAACGGACTCATAAAAGTCATGTTATCTCATTTTGTACTACAGTAATTTATATGATATAAAGTCTGTTCATCTCCAATCATCTCCTTTCGGAACCTACCTATCACAAATATCTGAAAAAGTAAAAGTAAAACATATGCACTTGGACCATTGTGGTTTTTTTAAACCTTCATTAATATTCCTATGATCCATCTTTGTATTGCAATTTAAATCATTTTAAACCTTCAGTTTTTTTCCTATTAAATGGCAGACTGTACTCCAAACGTTCGAAAAATTTTAAGCTGGTTTTTCAGCTTTCAAGGAGTCAAACATTTTTTATTGTTTTTGTTTCTAATTAAAACTGACAAGAGCACCTTTTGATAAATAGTTTAACATCCACCTTACAATTTATGATTTATCGGACTTGTTGCAGTTTAATACAGGGTCATCGATAGTATATAATCATATACCATATTTTAAATACATAAAATGCTGTCAATGCAGACAACCTACAAAAGCAGTTTAGCAGGTTTTAAAAATGATTTTTTTTTTAAATAGTAATGGAAATCAACAAAATTCTCATCTGTCCGGAGTCATTCTCTATGGAATCCCCACTTCGGGAAACGGAGGCAGGAAATTGGCGAGGGAAAGAAGACGGGAAAGAAATAGAACATTGAGAAGTAGGTACCTGGCTATTCAGAACTGGTCAAGAGATACGGTTAAACCTTACCCTAACCCAATACAATAAGGAAATCTAGTGAAAAAATTAATTTATTTCTATCAATAATAACGTCCAAACTTAAATACCAGCACATTTCATTTTTTTTTCTGAAGTTAGCTTTCTTAGTTAAAGTTTCAATTTTTCAAAGCCCGCCAAAATCCTAAAAATCTATGGCCGGTCGGTTTTGATGAGTTTTGAGGTTAGAATATCAAATGTCAAAACAAGGATGTACTTTAACGTACGTAATTGTATATTCTATTCATGGTAAACCATAATAAAACATATATAATAAAATTATCTACCTTTTTAGAAACTTTAACTAGTGTAAATAGTATTGAGCATTAACATTTTCATAACATTCGAATTGATAATTGGTTTACTCATGAATGCTGTATTTTTTTTTCTAACTAATAATATTTTTTTATATTGAACAACAATTATAGAGCTTAAAGTCACCCAAATTAAGTTTAAATTTCACCGAAACTAAAAAATGACATATTTAAAATACAAAACAAAATCGAAAAATAAAAACGTACTAATCCAAAAACAGAATGCGCACGTGACGTCATATGTTCCAAATTCAATGGTACCAACATAACAAGGTGCTTAAATGAGATGATTTTTTATTTACTTTTAAATAACGATTTATACAGTCTACTTATAACTATATATATTAAAAGTTATATATTCAGAATCGGCGTTTGCTGATCTACATGAATATATATTTTTTAAGCTATTATATTCTTCATTAGAGTTTCTTACTGGTAAATGTGTTATTATTTACCTACTTCAAAAGTTTTGTTAAATATATTATTAGCATTTAAAAGTCGGAGCATTTTCCAGGATGAATGTATTGTTAGTATGAATTAATGTTTTAATTCATTTCATCAAAATATGCGTAGATACATTAAATCACATTGAAGTTATGCGAATTTCACTGTCGTTTGATAAAAAATAAAAGTTTCAACAGCATACCGGTTTTCGGCGTGTTTCGAGACGATCTCACATCTCTACATCAAGAGAGTCTACAGGCGTAAAAAATGCGAATATGCACCGAGAACCAACCATAAACAAGTTCTCCTATCTGCGTGAACCGTTTATAATTATAAATATAATTACATACATTCATTTTCTTGACCCATTTAATTTTGCGTATTTTTCACAAAACTGATAATTTTCCGGAGTTTTTAAACACTTTTATTTTAGAAACTTTTCTATTTACTTACGTGAAAATGATGAATGTGAGGATGTCACTTAACAGATTTGTATCTGGTTTTGATTCATGTGGAGACAAGTAAATGCACAGTTTGATTTACACGATCACTAATTCGAAACACAACGAGTAATTCCAGTTCGCGACGCGCTTTTATTCCGCTTTTGCCAACGTGCTTCGCTCTCCGCGATGGAGTTGCGAGTGACAACCTGCGATGGCCGCATCGCCAAGGTAAACTGACCGAAATCACTGACGAGCAGGGCCGTATCGGACACAAATTTATTTATATCGATGGTTCCCTCCTTAGTCTGGTGTGTGGGTCTTTTTCGAGGAAACGGAGGAGTGAACCATTGTATTCAAGAGACTCATGTTGTAGGAGGGCAAAAACACACTGGCCGGTAAATTATCACTCAGCCGATCTGTTGAACACAAGATGATAGTCGTAAATACGTTGTAAAATGCAATACCTATACACAGAAATAAGATACAAGTTCCTCACATCACCTTCCATTGAAATACTAGTAGAACAAGGGCAGCATTCCCATATAACTACGCTTCAAATACGGCAAAGACTGAGTCTAGGGTTTTATCAGGTATTTTTGACTCCAGACCAGTGGCTGCCAAAGTCAACATTTGGCTACACTTGCGATTTATACAGGGTTAGCATCTGTGTACCCTGTGGGTCATGTACAGTACGCCTAGCTCCTGAGAGGCTAACTTAACTCTGGCTTCGATGGAGCCTCCATGCCTGAGCTGGTCACTTAAGGTTACACCAAGCATATCAATGGAAGACTTGTTTGGAAGATTGATTCCATTGAAGGAGACTACCCATTTCTATATATTTAGTAATCAGACATGTTTGGGTCTTTGAAACATTAAATTCGACGAGGGTATTCTTACCCCAAGAGGAAACTCTCTCGACGTAACCGTCCGTTCTCTGCTTCAAAGCCCTCCAAGCCGTTGGAGTGTGTGTACCCTTTGGGGGCTTGTCAAACAAAAATCTATCATAGACTGTACTGTCATCCGTGTAACATTGAATTGGTGCACATGTCAAGAGGCCATTGGTGTGCCACAAAAATAATGTCGGAGACAGAACCGATCCTTCTGAGACGCAAACATTGATTAAATGTTAAGAAGAGGTGAGACCTTCCGCAACCGTCTGAACAGATCTATCCCTCAAAAATTCGGAAAGTCAGTAAGAAGGCAGTTTGTTGAGTCCTCGGTGCCGAACCCGGTCAAAGGCCTCAGAATTGTCGAGCGCAACTGTGTGGGTCTCACCGAAATGTTCCAGGCACCGCCCCCAAACCTGGGTTACATACGTGAGAAGATCCACAGGAGCGATTCCGCAGGAATCCGTATTGACGGTCGATAATAATAAGATGTGTGTCGTTGATCACAAGTTCCATCTTCTTGAACAGAACTGCTGTCGTTACGATCGCTATGGGGCGATAGTTGTTCGGGTTGGAGCAGTCACTTTTCTTGAGAATAGGATGACTGACCGCTTTTTTCCAACCAAAGGACACAAATCCACACTTCGGAGACATTTTGAAGATCTTCGTGAAAATTGGAGGTATTTCTGCAACACAACTCTGGAATACCAGGGCAGATATTCCATCAGGTGCTTTAACTTATAGCCCCCTTAAGACGTGAAGTGCATCCCAATGCCGGATCCTAGGCTAATTCGTAAAAAAACTGCAGTTAAGAACTTTCTCTACTGCCAGAAAAAAAAGGGTTAACATAAAAACCCCTGGTTTATAATGTTTTACATGTTCAGTATTGTTATTTTTTTAAAAGTACGTCATAAAAAGTAGGTTTTTGATATTGTAGTTGTACGCTTCGCCACACTTTTAAATTACATTAGTTTATATATCTAAGTAGGTAGGTACCTCAACAGGAGAAAAAAAATAGCTGAACGAATCGATGTTTTTTTATCATGAAACGTGGTAATAAAAACAAAATTAGAAATTATTTTTCATCTAGAAGAAATCTTCAAATGAATAAACCTTTTTTTTGTCATTGCAAATTGTTAGGTATAGGTCGCGCCTTTAGAGTTAACGGTCAAATTAACCCGTGTACTGTGATCGCGCTTTTCGTATATCCGGCCCGGTCATATGGAATAAGCTTCCCCCAAATATTGCTAAACATCCAGAATTTAGCAGAGTTCAAACGGGTATTAAAAACATCTAAATAACTAACCATCGCGCCGTTTCCCCGCAGGGGTAGGAAGAGAGTACGGACCTCCAAACCTGACAATGGCCTGACTCGAGTATTTGATCCACTTGATCGCGCCATGTCTTCCTCGGGCGTCCCCGGCTTCTTCTTCCATTCACATTCGCGTCATATATTCTCCTTACACTCCTCTCTTCGTTCATTCGCTCTACATGCCCAAACCATTTAAGCGTCTCTTTCTTAATCTTGCTCACTACGCTTACATCAGCCTTGCATTCTTTACGAATCTCAACATTTTTCACACTATCATACATGGTTTTACCACACATTCGTCTCAGAGATCTCATTTCTACAGCATTCAGTCTACTTTCATCCTTCCACTGCCAGTTCCATGCCTCACTGCCATACATCAGGGTTGGTATCAGCACTCCATTGTGGACTGCTAGCTTCGCTTCTTTGGACAACTTTTTGTTTGCGCCAGTCGCGTTCAGTCCTCCGTTAATGGGGTTTCGTGCATTCACCCTTCTTTCAATATCCCTATCTGTCTTTCCATTTCTCGTAAACATACTTCCCAAATACACAAACTCATTGACCTGCTCCAAGTATTCATCATTCACAACTATATTGCACACTGCTTTCGTACTCTCTCTTTCAAACACCATGACTTTGGACTTATTTACATTCATCATTAGCTCATTCTTCATACACACTTCGTTCATCCTAGATACGGGGGACTGTAGATCTTCCATACTGTTAGCAATCAGCACCGCATCATCAGCATAACAACAGGCAACATACTTGCAGACTACTCATTTTCGCGCCCAAGCCCACCTCTTTCAATTCTTGCATACAATTATCCATGTATAGATTGAATAACCACGGCGACATTACGCAGCCTTGCTTAATACCTTTTGTAATGTCAAACCACCTCGTAAATCACCGTTTGCCCTAACACATGCAACGCTTCCCTCGTACAGAGATTCGATTGCCTGTATAAGATTTGTATTCATACCATACTTAGACAACACCTTCCATAACTTTTTTCTGTCAACTCTGTCGTATGCTTTTTGTAGATCTACAAAAGCACAGAAAAGTTTCTGGTTTTTTGCCAGAAACTTCTCTGTGAGCATACGCAACGAGAAAATCTGATCCATGCACCCCCTTCCACTCATAAATGCGCCTTGCACATCCCATATTTTATCCTTTGTTTTCATTTGTACCCTTTCAATCAATATCCTACCATACAGCTTTCCAACTGAACTTAGCAGGCTAATAGCCCTGTGATTTCCACATTCCATGCGTGACCCTTTACCTTTGAGTCATGATCACAGCCCTTCTCCAATCTAATGGGGTGTAACCCTCCTCTAAACACTGGTTAAAACGTTTGCATAACCTTGTGAGAATTATACGGCTATTTCCTTTAAAGTATTCAGCAGAAATATTGTCAAAACAAACAGCCTTACCATTCTTCATACATTTAATCGATCTTTTAATTTAATCCATGCTAATTTTGGGAACATTTACCCCATCGTCATTCATACCTGACTCGCCACTGGATTCACTATCACTCGGGTTACTTTAGAAGACCTCTTCAAAGTTATTGAAACAAAATTATTCAAAAAATCCTATCCGATGTAAATCATAAATTCATGTACGTAGAAACAGAAATTTAGGACATTTTTATTTTTCTTTTAATCCTCCATGGCTTATTTATTTGCGGTTTTTTCCCCTTGTTATTTAATTCCCTTAGTATCCGGTGAAAAACCATGTGTAAAATGACATATAATTTTCTCTTGCTCTGTTGTTATTTGTACCTACTTTATATTTTATTATTTACACCCTTAGTTTCTAAATTGTTATTTCATAATATTTGCTCATGAATATTTTATGTAATAGTTTTAATTTGCATATGTATATATACTATAATAACAGATATACTATGTAGTATATCTGTTATTTTACAATGATATTAGGTTAGGTTACTTAGTATAAAGCGCACTTGAGGTGAACCTTCATAAAACTGCGCTATAGAAATTTACTACTGTTATTATTAACAGTTTGGTGAGAACAGTACAATGACAGCGCCCTTGAGGTGATTTTTCACAAAAACGGCGCTATACAAGTCATCCAAATAATATTATTATTATTATTATCTGTATCAATTTATACATCCCAATAAACGCCAGGGTTGCCGGAAATTAAATTAAATGATTGCATTTGTATACACTTCCTTTTTGCCCTTACGAAACGTCACTGAGAAACAGCCAATAACAGCGATATTCGAACACGACCATCTATAATACAAGTCTCGTTGTTTTCAAGAGGAACCTTGTTAAAAAATTACACGTTCCCCCAGAAAAGTCAAAAACATCAACCATTTCTAATTTACACAGCTAATATTCTTTTGAAGGACAAAATGACTGAAATGTGCATTAATGACGGAAAAGGGCTAAAATATATGCACTAATGACCGAAAATGTCCATATGTGCACATGCATACAATCCGTTGTTTACCAATAAGGAATTCCTGTGAAAAATGTTACGGTTTAAAATATATATATATGTAAAGAAAACCACATTACTTAATGTTAGCGCTTTCTTAATTCTGTAATTTCAGCGTTACCGACAGGTTAGTTGGTATCCCGCTAGATGTCACTACTGACTAAACGGCCGTGACGTTTAACGAGAGCGAAATTTTATTATTGTAACAATATGCTTTATAATTTTTAAGGAGATAAAAACACCTGAAAGTGATATTAATAAAGAATTTGAACGTTTCCAAATCAACGAAGACAAAGAGAAAATTGAAATTTTAAAACATTTTTTGGAATGCTCGGGTGTAGAGTGGTACAGCTGCATGCTAATGAAATTTACAGTGGAATCGGAATGGGACATATGGCAGAAAAAAAATTGTCACACGTTTGCAAACAAAGGATGGTCACCCATTAGATATGCTCTCGCCTTTAAATATCAAGCAGGTTCGTTACTTGAGTACGCATTAAAAAAAGAAAAATTATTACTGGAAGTAAGGAAATCAATTGATACTGGGACACTTATAGACCTTATAGCATTTGGTTTACCTAATAATGTGGGTGATAAAATTGACAGAGAAACTTTACGAGGACCGGAAGATCTTTACAATAAAATAGGAAAATTGGAACATTTTGTTGGGAAGAATAAGTATGAAAAAAAAAGTATTATATATTCTGACACTAAATCCAAAGAAATTGAAGAAAAAAAACCGTGCCGAATCTGTGTTAACGAGAAAAAAGGGAAACGTTACCATCCTGAGGAAAATTGCTGGTTTAATAAGAAAAATCAAAAAGCAGTTGTGAAAACTGTAAATAACTCGGAATTGGAAATTGAACTAAATGAGAAGAATCCAAAAAAACTAGAGGTGCCACCATTAATAATAGTCAAGTTACTATTAAATGATACTTTAAAAGTTTCAGGAATTTACGATTCAGGTTCAAATGTGTCATTAATTAATGCAAAATTATTGAAGATACAGCCAAGAGAATATACAAATAGTAAACTTGAAGAATATTAATGCTGAGAAGAAAACAAAAGGTATGGTAACACTAAAAATAAAAATCTACAATATAGAAAGAATTGTGGATATTTTTGTAGTAGATAATGAAAATTTTAATTACGATTTTCTAATTGGTTTGGATTGTATCAAAAATTTAAAATTGATACAAAATGAAGAATTAAAGATCATACAATGTAAAAACCCAGAAGAAGTGACCTCCAATGAAGAGGATATAAAAAACAATAACTATTCAAAAAAAACAATACTTCAAATTTAATAAATATTAAAATTCCTGATGTACTAGGTGAAAAAAATGAAGAAAGTTTTTTTTTACATTCTGAGGAACAAGACACTAAACATATAAAAAAATGTGAAATAAATTTCAACGAACATGTAAACACGGATGGATTTGAAATGATAGTAAACCATCTAGATTTATATCAACAATCAGAAATCGATAAATTGATAGAAAAATACAAACCAGTCTTCGCCAAAGATAAATATGACGTCGGTACTGTGAGACATTATGAAGCTCATATTGACTTGATGGTTGATAAATACTGTTGCAAACGTCCATACAGATGCACAGCGGAAGATAGAAGAGAAATAGAAAATCAAATATCAAAACTATTAAAGAAGAATTTGATTGAGGAATCCTATAGCCCATTTGCTGCTCCAGTAACTCTGGCATATAAAAAATAAGATGAGCAAAAAACAAGGTTATGTATCGATTTCAGAGAACTGAACAAAATTGTCGTCCCTCAATCACAACCTTTTCCGTTGATTGAGGATTTAATGGTTAAAACTGTAAACTGTGAATATTTTTCTACTTTTGATATAAATTCAGCATTTTGGTCAATTCCTTTGAAAATTCAAGATAGATATAAAACTGCATTTGTAACACAAGAAGGTCATTTTCAATGGACGTGTCTCCCATTTGGATTATGGACTGCGCCAGCTATTTTCCAAAGAATATTGAGAAACATCATAAGAAAATACAAACTTTCCAGTTTTGCAGTAAATTTTATAGACGACATATTAATTTTTTCAAGAATTTTTGAAGAACATATACTACATATATCAACACTACTGGAGTCAATTCTAACAGAAGGTTTTAGACTAAAATTTTCGAAATGTTCTTTTGCAAATAATTATGCCAAATATTTAGGTCACATAATAGAAAACAATTCAATCAGACCTCTGAAAGATTATTTAACCGCTGTCAAAAACTTTCCAGTTCCAGAGACAAAAAAAAATATACGTCAATTCCTAGGAAAAATTAATTTTCATCATAAATTTGTACCACACAGTGCAATTATCCTGGATCCGTTACACAATTTATTACGGAAAGACGTGAAATTCATCTGGTCCACAGAATGTCAGGAATCATTTGATAAAATAAAGGCTTTGCTATGTTCAAAACCACTTCTAAATATCTTTGACCCTGAAGTACCAATAAACATTTACACGGATGCTAGTATCAAAGGAGTGGGAGCGGTGCTCAAACAAGAAAAATTAACTGAAGCTCAAAAAAAGAAAAAGGCAATATACCTAGAATGTCTGGCAATAAAAGAAGCTGTGAAATATTGGCAGCACTGGCTTATGGGAAAAGAATTTATGGTCTATTCAGATCATAAACCATTGGAAAATATGAACATCAAGACTAGAACTGACGAGGAGCTAGGGGATTTGACATATTATTTATCCCAATATAATTTTAAAATAAAATATAACCCAGGAAAATCAAACCAAGAAGCAGACTGTTTAAGTAGAAACCCAGTTCTAGAACCTTATGAAAATACTGACGACTTTTTAAAAGTAGTAAATTTAATAAACCTAGAAGATATAAAAAATGACCAACACACCAATCTAGACTTACAAAATGGAAAACTTATATTGGAAAATGAAATTTACTACAAAAAGAATAAAAGGAAGAAAAAAATTGTACTGTCAGAACAACTTAGCAAAACTCTAATAACAGATGTCCACGATACATACTGCCACATTGGGAGGACCCAGATGATAAATAAAATAACACCATTCTACACAGCAAAGAATATCATCTAAAACATTAAAAAAAATTGTGATGAATGTGAAATTTGTGTAAAAAACAAATCAAGGAAGAAGCCTAATGTCACATTTAGGTCCAGCAACACGCCCATTTGAAATTATATCTATTGATACCATTGGGGGCTTTGGAGGATCACGGTCAACAAAGAAATACTTACATCTTCTGGTTGATCATTTTACAAGATATGCTTATATTGTCACGTCAAGAAATCAAAGTTCCAGTGATTTTATAAAACTAATAAAAAATGTGACAAAAGATTACAATATTGATATGGTATTAACGGACCAATACCCTGGAATAAATTCCAAAGAATTTAAAGAATTTCTGAAGAAGGAGAACATAAGAATGATTTTCACAGCTGTGGATGCACCATTTTCAAACGGGCTTAATGAAAGGCTAAATCAAACTTTAGTCAATAAGATAAGATGTAAAATAAATGAAAGTGATAAGAAAATAGCATGGACTACAATTGCACAGAAATGTGTAGAAAAATATAACGAAACAGAACACACAGTCACGAATTTTGCTCCAAAATATCTTTTGGAAGGCGAAAATGTGAATATTCTACCCCTTGAATTGAAATCAAAATGTACAAAAGAAGACCTGAAAAGAGATAGGGAACTAGCTCTTGAAAACACGATAAAATCACACAATTATAATAAAAAATATTCGATCTGAAGAGGAAAGAATATATATTGGAAGTGGGAGACAGAGTCTACGTGGAAAATGGAAATCGACTAAATAGGAAGAAATTGGAGGAATTGAGGATTGGACCATACAAAATTTTAAAGAAGATCTCCAATTCAATCTATGAAGTTGATGCCGGACACAGAAAAGCAGAATCAAATTTTTACCATATTACAAAACTGTGTCCAGTGTTTGTTAGTAAATAAACAATTATGTGTATCGTCACTTGCAATTGTTTCTCCCCAAGGGGGGAGATGTAAAGAAAACCACATTACTAAATGTTAGCGCTTTCTTAATTCTGTAATTTCCGCGTTACCGACAGGTTAGTTGGTAGCCCGCTAGATGTCACTACTGACTAAACGGCCGTGACGTTTAACGAGAGCGAAATTTTTTTACTGTAGCAATATGCTTTATAATTTTTAAGGAGATAAAAACACCTGAAATAGAGGCTTTAAATGTTGTTTCTTTTGTTTATTGCAGGTGAGTGAATATTTTGATCATCTTAAATTTCTTATTTTGTTATTTTAAAAATTGTAAATTCCTATTATGAATAAAAGTCTTTTGTTTATTGCAGAGAAACGCAATTAAGTCTTATTTGAACCAAGTGTGTAACACCATTATATATATAATCAAATAGATCAACAAACGCCGATTCAGAACACATGTTTTATTATACGTTGAATTTATGAATCGATAATCGATAAAAAAGTGAATAAAAAATCATGTAATTTCTTCAAACGATTAGTATTCACTTTGTGCCGTCATTACTAATAAGTTGATTAAAAAATATACTTTGTTTTCACCACTTTTATAAATATACATAAATATCTATCATCAGGAATATATGAACACTAAAAAGTATAGACAAATAATAAAAATTAGTACGCAATAATTTTAGGATAGACAAATTACAAACATAAACAAAAATTGATTAAAGTAGGTAAGTAATTAATCGAAAATGCTAATAAAAAAATATTATAAAACATTTAATATCAAATTCATATTAGAAATTAAAAAGAAATTATTTTTATTTTTACTGTTAATATGAAAATAAATTCAAGAGCTGTTTTAAAAAAAATATTTGATTATTTATTAAATTTAATTCGCTATTAACGCTTTTTCTGATTTTTTTTAAATTTATCTAATCGTAAACCGGCTGTATTTGTTTTTAAAAATTTTAAACCTTTATTTATATCAAATGAATGATTGGTTTCTAAAATATGATTTGCAAATTCAGAACAGTTGTTATTATTTAAACACCTTAGGTGTACCTTAAGGGCGAGAGGGACGTCGAAGCGGAATTATTTATTATTTCGAAATATTGATAGTGTTATTACGCAATACGATAAACATAATGTTTTTTAAATAGAAAAATATTTATTAAGTATTTTATAAATTTACATAGGCTTAGCATTTATCAAAATCTAATCAAAAATATCACTTTTTCTGGCCGTCCTATTGTATGTTTTACAAAATATTTTCAATATGAATATGATTTTTAAAGTGGAGAAAAATATTTTTAATCCTTTCTCGTTACGTTTTTGTAAATAAACTTAACCAAAGATTTATAATCCGCATAAATTAAAAAAATTATAAAAAAAAAAAACAAAATTAAAGTTACGCAGTCTTTATGTAAAATTTAAACTACACACTGTAATTTTTAAGTTTATCTTATCGGCATGTTAAAGAAAAACCTTCACAGCATTTTTTAAGGATATTCAACTTTTTAAATGTTATTGTAAAACATGCGTAGAACGGTCAGAAATGTGTAATATTTCTGATTTTATTTTAATAAATTCTAAGCCCGTGCAAATTAAAAAAAAAAACATAATAAATATTTTTCTCTTTAAAAACACCATTTTTATTATAAATATTATCATTATTATGAATTTATAAATAATAACTCTCCGACGTCCCTCTCCCCGTTAACTCCAATACTGAAATTTCTAGATGTCTTTTCTATGTAAAAATACTTGCAAGCGTTACAAATTAATTTATATATCCCCGATTTATTTAAATTATGTTTTTTTTTAAATTATTATTAGTATAAAAAGCAAAAAAAAAGTATTCATTAAAAAAATCGTATCATCAAAACACCCGGTTATATTGGTACCATTGCATTCGGAACATCTGACGTCACCTTCGTATTCTGGTTTTAGATTTGTTAAAAAAAAATATTTGCCTATTTTATTTTGTATTTTAAATATGTATTTTTTAAATTTTTACGAAATTTAAACTTAACTTGGTGACTTTAAGCTCTATAATTGTTGTTCAATATAAAAAATAAAAATTATTATTAATGAAAGAAATAAGAATATTTTTGAACAAAACAAATGGTAGCACGGATATTATGATATTAATGTTAAATACCATTATTATTCTTTGATTTAAATTTTCTAAAAAGTACAAAAATATATTACTTATGTTTGGTTATGGTTTTCTGTGAATAGAATATAAAATTGTGTACGATAAGCTCATCCTAATTTTGACATTTGACATTCTAACCTCAAAAGCGACCGATCATAGAGAATTTTGGCGGGCTTTGAAAATTTTTAACTATTATTTTTTGTTTACTGTTATAACTAACTTTAGAAAAAAAAAATATAGTATACAGGTATTTAAGTTAAAACGTCATTATTGATAAAAATAAATAAAAATTGACTGTAGTTCCTTATTACATTTTGATCATCTGAAAAAATATTTTGGGTTTTGCTATATTTTTAGCTTGTTGGTTTACCTGTTCATGAGCATTCTTTTTTTAGCAGCCGTTACTAGATTCATTATCTGCATTATTCTAATGTGTATTTTCAAAGAATTGCCTTCAAGGATTTATTCCTCGTCAGTTAAGACTGTTTTTCGTGTCTTTTTGTACCAGTGGTTTCGGTCATGCAAGATTCATTGAAATATTGGTTGTTTGGCGTAATTTGTTTTACCTCGAATTCGTTATTTGTAAAATTGCTTTGTGTCTCCAAAACATCGTCGTTTATTGGTTTAGGTTTTTGGTCAGGTTTGGTCTCAGCTGTTCCTAATAAGTTAATTTATATGTACACATGTGATGTTGGTGTATCTTTCATTGGGAAATCAGTTGACCAAAAATGTACAAGAACCACGAGAAACTAAAAATGGCTATGAAATATGTCAACATATTTGCTTATGAAAGGTGAGTGTGTATTATAAAGTGAAAGCAGGGCTTGTTGACTGCTCTTTTAATTATGAAAGTATTTGTACCTACGCGAATCATTAAACCCGTGAATTCAACGTTTTATAATATAATATAACAGAAGATCAAGGCAAGGCAGATCATGACATGAAAAATAAAGCTTAATACAACAACGTGCCTCAAAAGGGCCTTCAATCGTCGTCAGGTACATAGAGCAAATAATACATAGAGATGCCCTAACACGCAAGGGGAAGAAACCAAAATAAGAATAGCATCAATTTAAGTAAAACAACAACTGTGTAAAACGGTTCGGCTTGTTTACAAAAAACTAATATTTTGTTGGAGAATTTATTTTGACTCATTTTATAATTTTTTTTGTAATTTGCTTGCCGCAGTCAAAATCACGCGAAATAAGCGTGGACGGCAGTGAATCAAAGCTGGTGCCAAAATGGGTGTCACGTGACCTTTGACTCCAGCCGTCAAAATCGTACTTAGGGCTTGACGTCAGTGGTCAGATCTCATTTGTGTAATAGCATATGATTACGCGAAAGGCAATCTGAACACCTTCCCGTCATCCACTTCACTCCGTGTCCACTCCTTGCCGTTATTCATCCACCTCCTGCGCCATCTCCATGGTGCCCTTCTTCCATGGATCCTTCCAGTGGTGTCATCTAGTTTTCGCAGCGACGGGTATTGTAACATTGTATTGTAGTATTGTAACATTTCTGGTAGGAATGCGAAGTTGTTTTATAAAGAGATTGTTTTAAAAACATGTTTCCGGAAAACCGTTGAATTCGGCATTATTTCTTTTCCCGGGATCTATCTGACTGATTGGTCACCCCTCGGAGATATTAAGATATAAGAAAACCGCCATAACGCATGAAATTTATTCAGCACACACTCAAAGACTATAATATTTAAAAAAAATTGTTTACGTGTGTAATTTCAGTAGGTATAATTCTAGTGTGTATAATTTTCTCCGGTTGTAATTCCGTGTGTGTTTCTGTGAATTGGTACGTGAAATTTACGCCTGTGCATTTTTTTCAAGCCATAAAAAAACATTTTTAAATAGGTCCTCAAATCCAAAATTAAGTTATATATGAAACAGGCAGCGCAGCCGTTCCTCTTAAGATGGTTGCATTAGCTCCGCTGTGTAGTCGATCGAGCCTGGTTTAAAAAAAGAATTCTTAAAAATAATCGCCATATTTTTTTCTCATAATCCAGCACCCCCTGAAAAAACTTCAATAATTATTTTTCAATTACCTCCTCACATAAGCATGAAATTTTCTAAAAAATAAACCATAAAAAAAGATTTATACAAGTTTTGCACAGTACGTTGAATCCGAGATAGGCCACCTTTATGTTTAGAGGTGCTATAAAAAAAATCATTATGCAAGGTGTCCGGTAAATAGTGGATAACCTTTCAACCGTGGAAGGGAGCCTCCAAGGCCGTTCAAGAAAATGTCTAGTAAAAGTCTCACAATTATTTGCGATTTTTTTTAAATTGACAATCTTGCTCACTCTCTTCGGTGTCGGGTCACAAAATATACTACAGCGGGATAATGTCTAAGTTGAAGGGTTTGCACCCATGTGACGTGGAATTGATGAAGTTGATTTTTTTTAGGAATTCTTGGACACCCTGTATACTATACTATAGTACCTATTTTTCTTTTTTTTATGTGATACCACACAAGAGTCCCAGCTGCTTCCAACTTTCTATAGCCAGTGAGACTATGGCATCCCCAATTGGGGTATATTGTGAAGGTATTGAAGAGGGGAAGGAGATGAGGGAGAAGAAGATGGGAAAGTACCTGGCTATCCAGATTTGATCATCAAACACGGCAAAAGCCACTTCAAGAAACGTTTCGATTCTGAATGGTTGTCTTTCACCAAGGCGATACTGACAGTACGTATCACTATGTGAGGTAATATAATAAAAATTACTTGTTCAGCAAAAAAATATATTTATTGTGCTTCTTAAATAAAACAACCGCTTTATTTTTATTTTTTTTAAGAAAGACGCATAACCTGACAATATTTGAGAATCCCCTACTACTATCACAGTAAACGGAAGGTGTTGTATTTTTAACGCAAAATTTAATACATATTCTTTGATCCATTTTTTTCAAAAGTAAAAAATCGAAGAACACACAAAAACTTGACTAACCTTTTCAGTTGTCAAAAACAAACCACTAATCCAAAATGGCTGATAATGATAACATATGATAAACATATGTGTACCAACATAACAACAACAAAAAATTCGATAATCGAATGTACACAGCCCGCGAAAATTCAAAATCCACCTATTCTTTTGAACAAACCTCGTATGCATTATTTTACTTGGTGCAAAGTTTTTTCTCCATGCGTTCATATCCTTGTTTTATATATTTTCATTGGATCGATTTAATTTATAATATTTATGAATGTTAAATATTATGTAACTATATATTATTAATTTAAGTCCATCCACTTCCTACAATTCAAACGAAATCACGCACTCCTTATGCAGGTGGTGATAAGGTTTAAATTCCCGCTTAACACCAGCCGCGTGTTTCGATTTACGCAACAACAAAAAAACTCACCAAAATGCGTGTTTTCGTAGAGCTAAAATTTTTTCGGTCATATTCTGAAAAACCCAATTTGTCATAATTAGCAATATCGGAAAAAGGGTTCGTAAGTAGGTGATTTTGCACTTTAAACAATTTTTTTAGGTCTGATACTTTATTTTTTCTAGGCTTGTAAAAAGACTCACCATAAAAATGTCCAGTTAAACGAAAGGCCAAGGTGTGGCCTACTTCCAGTATTTAATTAAATTATCTATGATATTTCTAGGCCATTCAATTTTCAAACCAAAAACACACGATTTTGCATTACTTCCCATTGCATCGCAGCTAAACTACAAATTATTTCGTTCTTGTAAATTGAACATTGGCTACTTTCTGTAAATATTTTACCTTCATATAATATTATGAAACGTAAACAATATGCATTAATTACCTGGAAGTGAATACAGGTTTTCAATAACTGCCAACAATTTTTCCTGGTAATGTGTTTATTTTACGAATCGGTCGAGTAAAACATCATTAAAAAGGAATGTCACATAACAGGAACGTTTGTACAAAAATAGACATGGTATTCCGTATACAATCTGACATTTTGTAGTAGACAAATAATGGGGGCGCTGCGATCGTTTAAAACATTTAAACTCCCAACACCAAGATGCCGCATAGGAAGATTATTGTAAGTGTGAAAAAGCACATTTGTCCAAGTGCATATTTTATACTTTCACAAAACGGTATCCAGAAATTAATGGTAATTCTCAAAAGGTGGTGATTCTACACCACATTTTAAAACAACTTTATATTTAAAACTTTTTTTATTATTTAGCATGTTGACCATTGTAACATTATTATTAGGTACATAGTGTATGTATGATATACTCGTACGTATAGGAATAATGTAGGTACTACTGACCATGTTCACATTTACTTAACCCACGGGACGATGTCAGGACTACTTGCAAAACCTATATTGGTAAAGCATAATATTTCATTTTAAATGTACATTTACAGTAATTATAACCATTAATAAACATACATTACCTCTATTACAAGTTAAATAATAATAAGGTTTTTTAAACTTTGCAACATTCTATTGAAAAATATCCATATCAAGAAATGTAGCAGAATCATTTTCCCGAGGGGCATTGCCAACGGTAGGTTAGTTCTGTTCAATAAAAATACAATTTTTTTTTTGAAGAATACTTGCTGAACTCAATAATGAAATTATTAAATAGATTTATTTTTTAAACGGAAAAAAGTTTAATTATTATTCAACACGGAGAACTAAGTAACAGGTTTTCTACATTTCAATGCACAATGCATATCAATTCTCCATTCGCATGAAATAACGAAGAAAATTGTTTTGAGCCAATGAATAATGTTTCTTTTGTTTTTATAGAATGTTACGTCAGAATAATCCTAAAAAAGACTCTAGCCACTCGTCGACAACAACAAAAACGACGCGAGCGCCACGTTTGCCATAACGGCAGCTTGCACGCCCACGCGCCGGCACTCCCCTCCCACCCGGCTTCCGAGGCACTTCTTCCTCGCCCGGCTTCAGGATGACATCTCTGGTACGCCGCCTACTGCGTCTCTAAAGGAACGCGCGAGCAGCCATGTTGGCGAGCTGCAAATTGCTTTTACCAGGACCCCTTTTGCCGCTGCATCCATGACTGTAAGCTGTCTTTGTATTTCCCCTTTTGTGTTGTAACTTATTCGAGTCCCCGTTATCATGCCCGTTTAGAAAATATCAGAGAGAGTAATCACCCGTAACTTCCATTTGAGGTTAGGTTAGCCTTTTGATTATTGTAACATAACTTACCATGTCTGTACCTTCCCCTGAAAAAGCATTTAGTGAATTCATTTTACGAAGTATTTTACGAAGGCCTGTCGGCCTACGACCCTGCAGAGGAGCTTCTTGGCCTGCCGAAACTGAGCTAGTCGAATGTCCAGAGCCGAGTTCCCTGTCAAGACACCACCCTCGGGGTAAGCCTAAACCGATGAACTGTCTCCCGTAACCGCTCTTTCCCAACCTTCTTCCTCTCCTTCTCCTACATCCCTACATCCAGTCCTATTCGTTTTATAAGAAGAAGTAAGTACTATTTTATTCAAAACTAGAACCATGATATATCCTTTTATCATACCTAAAATAAATGACCAAATTCACCGAAATAGTTTTAAAAGGTGCATTTCAGGTAATAAAAATTCCCAGACTAGACCGGCCATAAAATAAATTAGCACAAAGGCTAGCCGAGCCTATTGTTAGAAAAATTGTAAACTACTACATCGTAAAATAAAATAATCTTAATTGCTATTTTGGAAAGTCGGCAATTCCTTTGAGATTTTATGGGACGGCAATAAACACCTCAAAGGAATTGAGCCGCCCGACGGAACGGCCCGCTGAACAATGCGGGTGATAAAAGAATACCTACAGCTAGACAACAACAGAGGGCTCTAGGAGACAGTCAGGTGAAGTCTTCCGCACAGGACAGACGAGTCAGGTGCAGTCTTCCACCGAGGAAGCACGAGTCGGTTGCAAGAGTCCGCCCAGGACGGACAGTCGGTTGCAAGAGTCCGCCCAGGACGAACAGTCGGTTGCAGTAGTCCGCCCAGGACAGACGAGTCAGGTGCAGTCTTTCACCGAGGAAGCACGAGTCGGTTGCAAGAGTCCGCCCAGGACGGACTGTCGGTTGCAAGAGTCCGCCCAGGACGAACAGTCGGTTGCAGTAGTCCGCCCAGGACAGACGAGTCAGGTGAAGTCTTCCGCCGAGGAAGCACGAGATTCCGGTGCAGTCTTCCGTCCAGGAAGCACGAGTCAGGTGAAGTCTTCCATCCAGGAAGCACGAGTCGGTTGCAATAGTCCGCCCAGGACAGACAGCCAGGTGAAACCTTCTGCCCAGGAAGGTTCCTATTCTCGCTCCTTGGAGAGGCCGCCCAGGTCCTCTGACGACGAGGGAATTTTACGCTTCCATCCCAGAAGGAAGTAACTGATCTTCGCCCTTCGGAGATCAAACATCGGTGACCGCCCAGGCCTCTGATTATCGCCGCGTTGTACCTACTCCCGATCCGGAGATACATGAATACCTAGTGCGAACGCGAGGACTCTGCATACAAAGCAGCCACTGGACCCTGGACAGCAATCACCAAAAAGGGAAGTGCATCTGACTCTAATGATAATTCCTCCACCCTGTCAGCCAAGTGAATCTCTAACTTTAACCAACAACTTTTTCATACAAATAAGCCAGTGAACCTCTAATTTTAAGAACACAACCTTTTATGTAGATTTAACGAAGTAATTAGTTATTTTTAAGTACAAAGACTTTACAAGTAGATTTAAGTAAATGCCTATCTAGTTTTATTGAATTTATTATGTCTAATTAAGATTAGCTCTAGTTTTAAGACTAACCCCACGACTATGAAAATAAATTACGTGTAATTAATTACCTAAGATTGCTTTTCTGTTCCTCACCTTTTTGCGTTATTCCTAGAATTATACCCACTGCTCTAACCACCGTCATATCAACCACACACGGGTAGCAGGATACCTACCCTAATGGATACCTATCCTAATGGATACCTACCTATAACAAAATTGTTTAAACAAGATATCTTTTTATTCACTATTGCAGTACAGCGCGGCATAATAATTTAGAAATACAATCAAATAAAAAAAATCATTACTATGGCAGCACTAAGCTACTTACTTTATCGTTAAAGTTTCTTGTCATAAATCCGCGTACACATATTATTCCGATCAGAAATTTTCAAGTACCTAATTATTTATTCATTATTTCAATTCATTTAAAATGAACAAGCCAGTACATGGTGTAACACGGGAAGTGATTTACTGCGTGTTTTAGCGCTGTTTAGCAGAATTTCAAGCGGGGAAGCTCGTGTCCAACTTAGAAGATTTTTACAAACGATTCAAAGTAATTCTTTAAATGATTGGTTCGTAGTTGGAACGTATGTTAACACATTTGATTAATTTCGTACCTATTTTTATTTTTTTTATTTATTTTGAAACACACATTATTAAACCATAAAATCTACGAAAGCTTTGACTGCCCAACTGGGAACAAATCCCGTTTTAGGGCAGCCAAATTGAGAAGTTTAGGTCATATTAAGTGCCATTATACAAAACAGAATGTAATATTTATACAATATTTTTGAAGATATATGCCGATTTGGAAACAATTATAATCGCGTACATTCAGATTTGAGGTTATGTTTCACATCGATTCGTGTTTCACAGTTTACCATAAGCAAACAACAACGTCCAAAGGAAAAACGACGTAAAAATTTAAACTTTTTTTTATTTATACTTGGATTTTGTTTTATTTTGATGAATGGCTATTTTGATACATTCAGGTTAGAAATACAGTAAATTCGCTTTTATGTTTAATTATCTTAAATAATAGAAAAAGTTTAAACATAAAATAGTCTTAGAATATTGTGCAGGATCATCTCCTTTCGGAAGGTAGGTACCTACCACTAATTTCTGAAAAACGTTTTTTTACATTAAGTCTACGTAGGAGGCTCCGAGGAAAATAATTTCTCTCAGAGTCTGTCTCCTTTGGGGATGCCATGTGGAGGGTCTTCCTAAGGAAATGAAGGAGAGAAAGCTCTGAGAAGGAAGAAAAGGGTATGAGGGGTGGGTAGGAATCTGGGGGTCAGTGTGTCCAGTAGTGACGGACGTGCGAATCCACCCCACTGCGGTACAAGGTCGAGAGAGTCCGGCTGGAGAGGTCAAAGAGTCTCCCTACACCGGCCTGTCCCGATCCGGTCCTCCGGCCGCCACGCAGTTGGTCGATAAACGCATCCGCCGCCAAGACCTGGACAAACCTCACCCCATGAACCCGGGCACCCCTGCCAAGTCACCAAACGTAGCGAACCGCTTGGGGTAACCTATGGCAGATGTGCTGGTCATTCAATAACTGGTTCCCAGGGTGGCGGTACCCGTACCCGCCTCCTAAATTAGTTAAATTAAAAAATATGCGCTTGGACCATTGTGCCTTTTAAAATTAGCTTAATTTTCCTATGAGCCATCTTGGTGTTGCCATTTAAAACTCTAAACGATCGCAGCGCCCTCAATTATTTTTGTACGCTTTGACGACCTGTACGTGCCTACTCAAACCCTGTTTGTGTTTGGTACAATGACATTACAAACAATAGTACTTACCTATTTATATGAAAACATTGTATCGATTTTTTTGCACATCATTATTATGTCTGTAAGCTAACAGGGCTGTTCAACCAGAGTTGAGTCGAACACAGTACACACACTGATGTATTTCTAGCATGTTTCAAACTTATTACTCGGCTTCACAATGCAGTGAAATTTAAAAAAAATTATTATTAAGATAAACGCCTTTGAGGTATAAAAATAATCCATTTATTTATTAAATATAAATCTTTTCAATTATTCATATTCGATGATCTTGTTTTCCTTTCCTCGCTAATAACAATAAGTTGGCGCGAGCAAAACAAAAGGCTTTTTCTCAGTGACATTTGGCAAGGACATCACTGTCGGAAGTGGATACATATGCACCAATCCACATCTAATTGCGCGATCTATACCTAGGATCCGAGATTCTTTAAAAACACTTTATTTTAGCAGTCGAAATCTCATGATTAACAGCAATAGTGGTTTTCTCTGGTCACACCATTGGCCTTTTTTAATGTCCTATCAGTAGATCTGAAAATTTTGGAAAAATTGTGTTTTTGTTTGGTGAATTTTTGGGAAAAGCGGTTGTGTTTTGAGACATAAGTAATGTAAACATTTGCAGCAAGAAAGTGGTTTTTTTTTAAATACATCTTTTAGAAAATCTGAGAAAGAATGACAGGGTTTAGGTGAAGTTAGCTGTGTTTCATTTTATGATTTATGGCTATTCAAGTTTGCCAAAACCATTTAAATAAATATTTAGAATGTCTAATATTACTTTCCTTATTATATTTATTTATTACTAGCTGAAATACCCGGCGTAGACGGAGTTAAGAATGGTTTGGAGTAAAGTTTAGAGATTCTGATGTGTTACCCCTATCCTTCCCCCTCCCCAACCCCACCCAGTAATTTATCTATTATTTTGAACATCAAGTTTGCAAAATTTCATCAAATACCAAAATTCTGCTTTAAGGGGTGGGAAAGAGAGATGGGGGTGGTTTTTCGAACTCTCACGTAGACAGTGATCTTTCACTTATTTTGATGGTCAAGTGTGCAAAATTTCATCAGGCTCGAAATACTTTAGATTTGTATACAAAACAAACAAATACCGCCCGGGGCACTCTTCTTTATATAGAAGAAGAAGATAAATAGATAGATAATTTATGATGATAAAAATTAATAAGAAAATGGCAAAATTCGCATTATTGCAAATGCGAAATTTTCAGGTCTCTTCCTATCAGTAATACGAAAAACTGACTTGGTAAACCCACTATCTTTGAAATTGCTTTTATCGGATTATTCATTATTTGTTCAGCTTTGATGTGTGTTTATTAATACATATACATATCAAGATAATTTTTGCGATAATTTCATTAAGTTTGAATAATGGCTTAATGGTGAGTCTCCACACAAGTGCATACTAGTCAAATAACAATGTGCGTTTGTATAACACACGTGTAAATATATACAGAGTGAGGGACAAAAACCCCCAGGATTTCATATCGCCATTGCGCAGACCCCAATAGAATGGTGAGGGTGATAGGAGAGACTATCGTTAACACGTGCTTTGCCGTTTTCAGTTGCCATCATGCCATGGGTGGATGTGGACCGTGCAAAAAAGGAGTGAATGATCCTGTCAACGCATTCTCTCGAACTAAAACAGCTTCTAGGTAGCAATATAAAAGTCCTGATTTGTATGTAATTTTAAATGAATTAAAAAATATTCTTTCTATTCACCACTTTATAAATATACATGTTTCGAAAGTGATGCTTTCTTCAGCAGAAAATATATGAATACTAAAAATAATAATGTCAAGTATAAACAAATGATAAAAATTAGAACACATAATTTATGAATGGACAAATTATAAACATGAATAAAAATTGATTAAGGTAGGTAAGTAATTAATCAAAAATGCTAATAAAAAATTATTACAAAACATTGAATAACAAATTTATATTAGAAATTATTTTCATTGTTAATATTGATATGAAAATAAATTCAAGAGATAGCTATTTTTTAAATTTAATTCACTATTAATGCTTTTTCTGATTTCCTAAATGTCAAATTTATCTAATTGTAAACCGGTTGTATTTGTATGTAAACTTTTAAATCTTTATTTATATCAAACGAATGATTGGTTTCTAAAATATGATTTGCAAATTCAGAACAGTTGTTATTATTTAAACACCTTATGTGTTCCTTAACTCTAATACTGAAATTTCTTTAATTTTAAAAAGCATCGCATTTGAAACATGCAAATATCTATGTATATTTATAAAGCGGTGAATGCAAAGTATATTATTTAATTCATTTATTAATAATGACGCCACAAAGTGAATACCAGTCCTTTGAAGAAATTATGTATGTATTTTGTTTATCTAGAGTTGAGATTCCAGACCCAGGATACGCGATAGACGAAAAAATAATGGCGGGCTTACGGTACATACATACGCATAATATTAAGTAATTTAGAAATATAGGTACAATTTACTGAAACATGGTACGCAAGTAGAAAAGGTTGGGAACCGCTGACCTAGAAACAAGCAAACTGAAGAAAAAAAATTGTATTTGAGAAGTATGGGACACTCGGGTAATTTTCATTGTAAGGCAAGTTTAGACTGAATCATCGTGGTCAAAAACCGCACACCGCACCTTGTAAGAGCGGTATGCTCGTTGGGTCTGCCCCGGGGTTGTGGGTTCGGTACTCAGCATGGGCAAGTAACATTTTGTTTAGTTTAAATGGGTTATTTCACACATGGAATTTAAATAAAATTCATCTACTATATAAATTTCGAGTTTGTTTCGTTATTACGCATTATCTCAGCGCTGGAATGGGTTACGGGAACAAATTAAAAACAGTAAAAAGTAGTTTTTTAACAGTAACAATGTGGCATACGTCAACTTGACTTCCAATGTCACCAGAGGGAGCAAAGGGTAAAATTAATGTTAAAAAAACGAAACGTACTGGGAATAAAATGGAACATTAGAATTCAGTAGCAAAACGTTCAAATTTCAAACTCACTGCTACAAGTTTGAACACCCCGATGATATTTTGTTTTTTTCTACAATCCAAGTTCCAAACAATATAAATAAGAAGTTTAATTGTATTAAAAAAAAAACATTTGTGGACAACTTATGAATACTAGTAGCAACTTATGAATACTTAACTTTCCTCAGTTGAAACATTTTATATTTTTCTTTTATAGTATGTGTATTTGTTTTTACCACACAGTTTTTTTTTTTTAATATTAGCGAGTACTCATTTCCTAAGTACAAGCAACAGCTTACATTAGTAAAGAATTTAATATGTACATTGCACATATCTGTTATTAATATAAAATATGTAACAAACTAATACCAAATAACAAATGGATACATAATTTAACATTGTTTGTGTATTTGGGAAGTATGTTCACAAGAGATGTAAAGCATGATAAGGATATTGAATGAATGATGTGATGAAATGGGTAGGGTAGGGGTAGCTGTAGGGGTATTGGTAGTTATAACAATGTTCTTGACAATAATATTATTTTCACCTTAAAACCACAAAACTTTACTCCAAACCATTCATAGCCCCTAACAAGGATGGGTACATACCAGCTAGTATAATACATAAGGTGAAAAAATATTACATTATGATAAACTAGCAATCAATCTGTTTGATTGATTTCCGAAATATGATTTGCCTATTGCAGTCCTGCAATTGGTTTGTATATATTTACAATATGTTGTAATGTGGATGAAGCAAGGAGTGTGTGTATTACGAAGTCAGCCACAACTGTATTTTGGGGGGTGTTGAAACTTGATTTGACCCACTCTGAGCCTTACGTTCTTTGAATGTCGATAGGCCAACGGTGGATTTTCGCTTGGCGAGACTTTAGGGTGGCCGGTTTGAACAAATCTGAGACTTATTTTGTTTGAAATTCGATAGACGGATGGTGGGTTTTTGCGTATCAAGGATTTCCAGGTCCCGTTTTGAATGCGAATCAACCTTATCGTATTTGAAATGAAGGGAGCTCAAGGCCGATTTTTGCTCGCAGGTACCTTGTTTGAATTTGTCTGTATTACTGTTAAATATAATTTGAATAAGGTGAAAATACATCATATTACGATATATAATATGAATAATACTTCAGGAATATTTCAACACTAAAATTATTATACTCTTCCTTAGTTCGTTGTAGTCAAGTCGAATATAATTCTTTTATATGGTCCCCTCACTATAAAATCCACTCCGATTCCATTGAAAAAATTCAACATAAATTTCTAAGATATGTTAACTCGGATTACCTATTGAAACTATAAATTACAATTACTTAATGAAAGAACTAAAATTATTAAAACTCTCTGATAGAAGACTTGTTTCTGACCCAACTTTTATTTATTTTTAATTAATAATTGTTATTATAGACAGCCCTGATATAGTCAGCTAAATTAAATTTAATATTCCAACTAGAACTACTAAAATTTTATTCAATTGTAACAATAATATCGGGACTGGTTCATTCAAAAATTTACTAGTACCTAGACTCCACGCAGCAGGTAATACTTTTTCGGACATAGTAGATATGTTCAACTGCACAGAATACAAATACAAAATGACCATTATTGCATACATCCTCAACAATTATTAATAAAAATATGTGTAGAGTATAAGTATTAATGAATGTGAGGTGTGTTTTGTATATTCGCCTCTGTTGCAAATTATTTGGAATGATATTTACATGATGTTATTACTGAATTTGTTTGAGACCAATTAAATATTTAGTTTTTGTATTTCGTGAAGGCTATCTATTTTACCTACCTACTGTGATGTGTTTTGCACCTGTGTCACTATTGTAATTTGAATTTTTATAACAAAATATGTAAAAGCCCATATAGGGCGTATACAATTCATTCACAAACAGTTATGTTTAGTGATCAAATCTGAATAGCCAGGTATTTCTCAAACCATCCCCTTCACTACTAACAATATTCCATAAATGGGGATGCCATAGCACCACTGGCTCCGGACAGGTGATAACTAACTCTTGTGCGATAGGTATAGTATACAAAATAAAAAACAGTTCTATACTATTTTTTTCCACATACAGATGTAAATTAAGTAAAGTTTTAAGTATTAATTGTTTTTGTTTTTAGTTGTTTTTTTTTTATTTTTTTATTTAGTGTAAATCAAACTTAATAATGAATTAATGACATTATTAAATTTGATTTACACTAAATTAAAGAATAAAAAAAAAAAACAAAAAAACAAAAAAAGTAAAGTTTAAGGATTGGAGGGAAATTAAACAAGTTTAGGTGAAAAAATAAAACCAACAAATTTTTTTTTCATACAAAATTTAATTAATAATAATACTAACCGAAACATTTTATAGTAATTGTTGACTTTCCATCTCCAGTATTGCAAGTAATTTATGCAGCATTCGTAGCTAGAATTATTTACAAATCTTTATCATTAGTATTCGATAAATACATTACAAATAGGAAAAACAAAAAATATAATTTGGTGTAACCCTGGGATGTTCAACCGGGACGAATCCTAGTGCGAAAAATACACAATATCTGACGTTACGGAGCATCCATGCTGATTTATTTTAAGTGATGAAAGGACAATTCAAGGTATAAGGTTCTTTTCATCACGTGACATAATGTCGGGCAAATATCAGGTAATTGGTGTTGATACAATTTTTGGTCAAATTATGATACATATAAATTACGACATGTGGTATTTAACAGCACTGATTTTTACGCAGCATCGAACTGATCAAATATTGTGAACAATCAGGAAGGCGTTTGAATTTGAAACCCTCGGCGTTGCAGCCTTTTCCCACGTCGGACGTAGGACCTATTTATGCGTTGCAATCGTTCACAAATAGTACATCTCTGTTCTTAAGGCCGACGGTGCCGAGAGTTTTGCTCTGTTCAGAGCAGTCCAGTACCCTTTTGGGGAAGTTTGTTGTTATTTCGAATTCCTCAGGCGAGAGGGGGTGGCTGTACACGTAATTGTAGATGACCTGAAATAAAATAACAGATGAGTGCTCGCTTCAATCTCCATAACTGGTACATACTGTAAAAAATTACAGTTTTTCCATTGATTAAATCATGTTCCCCCGCATGCCAAATAGCCGACGGAAAAAACTTACATATTACCAATCACGTCATGCGTAACGTACAGTGGACCTGTTAGTTCTACTGTCACGCTCAAAGAGTGAAACTCAAACAGCAATAAAATAATTAGATAAAGATTGTGAGGGAATGGTGAAAGGAAACATACAGCAATCTTACAGCAATCTTACAGCCCCATCTTAACCCATTGGCCCCAGAATTATTAAGCTATGAAATTGGCCCTCACCCCAGAATTAATTTTGTACGAAAAATTGGAAATCTGCTTTGGTGTACTAAATCTCATATAACCTTTAAACCATATGTTTAAATGCATTATTTTCTTTTAAAATGTATGTGTATTGGATGAAGGTACTTTAAAAAGGTATTTAGAATTTTTTAAAAATAATATGAGTAAATGCGAATATAAAAAGAGATTTCAAATTTTTTTTTTTCACAAAGGAGACAAAAAAATGTAACATTGATAATTCTTATAACCATAACTTTTTTTTTTTAAACATATACTATATAGATACCTACATCAAAAAAATAAAAAAACATTTAGTAGGATAGTGCTCAAAGCACTCAGAGAGGTGAAAGGTCACTTTGAATATTTTGCATTCCTAGTGCCATGTTGAAGAAATTCAATGGCCACCGGTGGCTTAAAAAATTTCGAACATAAAAATCAGTAAAAAACATTACAATCATATTATTTCCAATACTACGAAATGTAAACTTCATTATCCATAGAGCGATTGGGATTTCAAATTTGATTCACCGATTGTCACAGGTGTGTCCGTAATTCATTTTTAGTCGGACATACTGCTAGCCCATCAAGGCGGCGGGGTTTGAGTTTAAGTACTAGAGATACACACCCGCCAGGCATGCGTGGCTTGGGACCAATGGGTTAAATATGTTCCCTTCCACCACTCCCTCAATCTCTATCTCTTCCTCCCACCACTCTTTACTAATCCCCAGTCACGCCCCCACCCCCACTTTGACACCTAATATATTATATGTTCTCCCATAAATTTATAATACATATTGTTAAGTGAGTACACATATATTTTGCCCTGATGAAGGAACAGTTGTTCCAAAACCGGTTGGCGTATAAAATAAAAAGTGGTTAAAACAAACTTTTATAATTTCGTTTATTTAGCCACTAAGTTGATAGGCTTCATACAATAGTAAAAAAAAACAAAACGGCTTTTTGGGATCGGTATTATGGTTTTGGATAGTTCTTTCGGAATGTGTCTGAGCCTGATCATGGCAGTGAAGAGAGAGGCGAGCAGTGTTGTTAAGTACACTCCCGCATGCTTTACGTGTTCAATGACAAGTCCATCGTGACCTGCAGATTTACCTCCCGCGCCATGTTGCGTATTGCTCGCTGGATCATGTCAGGTAAGATGACGATGGACGGCTGTTGTTCTGGTTGATGCGTTGATGTATCAATCTATTTATCCATTGTTTGCCGTTGAACTGGTGCGTAGCAAAAAGTATTCCTGAAAACTTAAATGGGTATTTATTCCCGAGTAACTCACCTTAAGGCTATCGGTCAAGCTGAACCTCCTCTCCAGGCGGGCCCCGCACGGCAGCTTGATGAGGAAGGAGATGGCCTGCGGGTCGGTGAGCTCGGGTTCTACAGGTAGCTGGGATGCCATGGCTTTCTTTGCATTTATCAGATCCTGAAATGAAATTCAGATAAAATAAGGAAGATTGGATAATCCCACAATGAGTTTCTTAACTCTTGGGAATACAATGCTTAATGTATTGTATACTTTTTAATAAAAAAAAAGAACTGAAATGTATTAAAAAGAGTCAAGACGGTGAATTTTTTAAGTATAATATTTAAAACAAAATGACAACTGTAAAGTATTGCATCATTCCTTGATGTGCAGTTTGTTTTTGTTTTATTCTGTAAAATCTTAAGTAAATAAGTATTATTTTTTTATATATATTGTTTACACATTTATTTAGCTTTATGGAAATATAATAAATCTTCAAGAATGTTTCCATATTTAATTTAAATATATTTTTTGATATCATTAGAGAGATTTTTTTTCCCTGGATACAAGTAGCTATTCTGAGGAAACTACTAATGATAAATGTACACAATTTTTATAAATACATAAACACATTATCTGGTAAGACGGGGAACAATTTACAAAAACATCATTTTGCAAAAAAAAAACAAAAATTATTATGAAAATAGACTTAGCCGGTGCACGGCGGGCCGTGCGGAGATTTACCCTCGGCATAGGACGGAATAAATGGATGATAGAGGCTCGGTGTTTCAATGATGAAAAAAGGCTAAAATATGCATTTTGCATATTCAAATATGCAAATGCACATAATCCGATATTTACTAATAATTTAACTGTTGAGTTTCTCACCAGTTTTCTCTTCTCCTCGTTGGCGGCATTGTCACACTCCATCTGCTTGCGCTGCTGCTCCTTCTGCCTCTCCTCCATCTTCATCCGCTCCTTCTCCTGGTCGGCACGCAGCGACAGCTCGTAGGCCTCGTCCTGCTGCTGACGCAGGCTGGCGTTCAGGCTGCGCTCCATCCTAGCCACACAGACCATTGAAATCTTCTTTCCATATCAAAGATACAATTTTATTTAATTCATTTCACTTTGAAATTCGTCTCGATCTCTTCGATAAAGAGTTTAAAAATTTATATAATTTTAGATAATATTCTGATATTTTCATTTTTTATTTTTTTAAATAAAGGAAGACAAATATTCCCTGGTTATGAATAACCTGATAACATTTGAAAATCTCGTACTACCATCACAGTGAGCGGAAGATGTTGCTTATGTCGTGATGGAGGACTTAACCAGCCGAGGAATTGAACTCACAACGCCTGGGTGAGACTCAGACGCGATGCCAACTCAGCCACTGACCGGCCATGGGATCGAATAAGGAGTTCGATGATCCGAGATGAGCTTAACATCGAACCCCTGCTACTCTTCATAGAAATGTCGAAAATGAAGTGACAATGTACTAAGAATGTCAGAAGACTGACAATGCTGAGTGAGATTTCAGAGGGAAGACGTCCAGTGAAGCGCTCCGGGTAAAGTTAGGAGAAGCAATTCCAAAAGTTGTGTGAGACTACTTTGGACTGAGGTCGCCGAAGTAGTGCAGGACAGGGGCGTCTGGAGGTGATGGATCCCCGATCCGAATAGGATAATGGGAAGAAGATGAAACGAGATTTCAATATTATTTGGCTAAAAATTATTATAGCTTCTTTTTTCAATAATTATTGTCATGTCGTTTAATAATAAAAAAATCTAATGTTTATCCGAAAAGGGAAAATTGCACAATGCAAAAAGGTTGAATGTAAAATTGAAGATAAATTAATAAAAGCATGATGCTCAGTATTCAACGAACATTCCACTATTTATTCAAGTGTTTTCCGTGTATTCCACCATATTAAATATTGACACATAAAAATAATATGTCAACATTTACACATCCAAATACAATTTAGAAAATTGTTCCTTATTGACAAAGTAAGCAGACTCTGATAAATGCTCTTGTAGTCTACAGACTGGACTACTGTAGTAGTTTGTATGCTGGTCTGCCTAATGTACATTTGAACAGACTGCAAAGAGTGTTCAATACGACAGCTCGTCTAGTATGCGGTGCCACTAAATACTGTCACATAGGTCCTCTTCTACGTGATTGGCTACACTGGCTCCGGTAAAAGAAAAGGTTCAGTTTAAAATTTGTCTTGTAGCATATGAGGCACGGCACGGGCTGGCAAGTATGATGACTTGACTGATCTCTGCGTGAAGGACGGCCTTACTCAAGGACAACTCACGCTCAGGTCGGCCAGCTTTTAATGTACTGGTTCCACATTCTTGGAATGACTTTCCATTTGGTTTAAGTTCAGAAAGCAATTTCAAAAGTTTTAAGAAAATTTTTAAAACGTATCTCTTTAAAAGGGGCTACAAACTTTAGCAAAATATAAAGCGATCTTGTGGTGATTTTCATCACTAAACGGCACTATAAAAAAATTGACTATATATTATTATTATTAAAGTTTTATTTTATACTACATAAGTGTCACCACTGGTCAAGACCAAGCTGCAACAAGCAGAGGTGTGCCATCCATATAGGCACATAATAACTGCACCACTATAACGTGTCAAAGGCAGGAACAAAATATGCAAAATGACGTACACATCATATTTAAATATTAACTCTAATCCATTCAAACGCACATGTGATAACTCGTTTTTGTCTGCAGCAATGTGAGCAAATGTAGCAATCAGTGCCGTCTGTTGGTACATCTTACAAGAACAACCTTACAAAAAAATATATGAAAATATTATCACGTTGGCTTTCTTTAAAAATATTGTCTGTGTTTATTTAGCGGAAAAAATAAGGAAATTTTATATACCCAGTAATAATTGACTCGTAATATACGTACATAGAGAAGCTATACATACATAGGACATTTGATGTGGCTTGGGTAACCTTAACCAACATCGGCAACGGCCAGAAGCTTAGCCAAAACATGCAGTTTTTTGTATTGCCCACCTTGATTATAAAGTCCAAACAGTTGGCGGCTCTTGTGCGGTAATCACATAATAAGAATGAGAACAGCATGTCATGGGCAGGAATAAATTAAATCAAGCATTGTATATATTACCACCTACATTAAAACAAAGTTAACACAATGTAAGTATACCTGTCAGCCCTGGCGGTGGCCAGATGTATCTCATTATCGCTGATGATCTGCGAGAGGCGACTGAAGAGCAGCGGGGCGGAGCAGCTGCCGACGACGCGGCCCACGATGGTCATCTTGTTTTCACGCAGCGCAACCACGCACAGCAGCGGGAAGCTGCGCCCTGCGCCTACTGACTGCGCCACGCGGTAGCCCTCGGGTGTCTCCACGCCACACCCCCACATCAGGGTCTTCTCGTTGATGTACGTGATCAGCTGCATGTCCGACAGGGTGTACCTGGCGCCACACATTTTAATGATTATAATTTCACATCAAATTAATGTGTACTTATACCCAACCTACCCAAACCTACCCAAACCAAACCAAACCAAACCAAACCAAACCAAACCAAACCAAACCAAACCAAACCAAACCTAACCTAACCTAACCTAACCTAACCTAACCTAACCTAACCTAACCTAACCTAACCTAACCTAACCTAACCTAACCTAACCTAACCTAACCTAACCTAACCTAACCTAACCTAACCTAACGCTAAGTTAACCTAAGCTAACCTAACCTAACCTAACCTAACCCAACCTAACCTAACCTAACCTAACCTAACCTAACCTAACCTAACCTAACCTAACCTTAAGGAGCTCTATTCAATACAAGGCCTCTATTGTATTATTGGAATCGACTGTAAATGTTTTATCTGGTTAGCCTAATTGATACACCTAAAACCATTGGAATAAACTCGGAGTAATCTACCGAGTCAGTCAACTTAACGAGCTCTATTCAATACAAGGCCTCTATTGTATTATTGGAATCGACTCTAAATGGGGTTATCTATTGAATCAGTTTGGGCGTTTTTTTTTACATTACCTCCATACAGGAGGTCCTGAGGACAATAATTTCACTCTTCTATCGGGCCCCTATGTCATCTTTGAGGATGTGTGTGGAGGGTCTTTTTGAGGAGAGGAGAGAGTGAACATGGGTCTTGAAGAGATATATCTTAAAGAGACCCATGTTGTAGGAAAGAAGAAACACAAAGACCGGCAAATAGTTTCACAACCGGGCTGTTGAACTCAAGAACGAGTAGTAGAAATGACCCATCCTCATGTGACAAATGTTAACCATGTGCAAATGTTGGGCGCGCATTTGACATGTTTCCCGACTGTGCACCGGTGCCGAAAGGATCAATAACGCTAGTTCCTCAGAACACCTTCCATTGAAATACCGGTAGAACAAGGACAGCATTCCCACCTGACGTCTATACTCCAAAAATTGCAATCTGTTTGTTAAGATAAGTATAACTTAGTTATTTCTAATTTTGAAACTGTCAATTCACAGTGGAATTCCATTATAACGTGGATTTTTTTATTAAAAAACCTTTGAAACTATGTATCTTCCTGTTCACTTACGATTACACTAAGCATATCAATAGAGGGCTTGTTGAGAAGATTGCTTCCATTAAAGGAGGCCGGATTAATGGGGTCATTTACTGAGTTAGTCAATAACTTAGAGGGCTCTACTCGATACAAGAACCAAATTCGTCGGGATGGACTCTAGCAGCGGCGGCAAATGACTGAGGTGCTAGGGTGCTAAGATTGAAAAATATATTGTAGCCGAAAACGATTTTCGTTTTTTATAAATAAAAATAAAAAAACTTTTTGATGATTTTTCAGAAAATCGGTGCAACACCGCCAAACTGAAAAATCCTGAAAATCTTCATAAATTTTTTTTTTTCGGCTACAACAGCATCAATAAGGTCGTATGTTTCAAAGCTGTGCCTACCCTACCAAAAACAACAAACCACAAAGAGAAATTAAAAGAAACGAGAGAAAAAAAATGAAATGCGACAAATTTCCAAGAAATATGGAAGAGCTTGTACACTAATTTATTTAGATGGCTATAACAATCAGGAGAATATGATAATAAAACAACCATTTTAAAATACATATTCAATCCACAATTCATGCCCAAACTATAAAATTTACACACAGCCGACCTTTGGTCATAGAGCAATGCACTCCACTGTTACAAATGTATCAGTAAACTGAATCATCGACAATGCATTACAATCTTGGAAAATGGTAGATCCCACATAGTTTTGTATTCAATGTTTATTATAGTTTTGACAAGGAATATTAGCAATTAGCATTAGCCACTGATACATTTTACAAAATCAAATAGGTACGCTGAAATTAACGTATCTGATTAATACTCTAGATTGTACAGAGGCATACGATGTTTGTTCAAAAGAAAAGGTGAATTTTGAATTTTCGCAGGCTGTGTACATTCAATTATCGATTTTTTTTTTGTTATATTGGTGCACATATGTTTAACATATGTTACATTATCAGCCATTTCGGATTAGTGGTTTGTTTTTGACAACTGGAAAGGTTAGTCATGTTTTTGTGTGTTCTTCGATTTCTATTTTTGAAAAAAAAATGGATCAAAGAATATGTATTAAATTTTGCATTAAAAATGGAATAAAGTGCTCCAACGCACTTAAAATGTTGACTGTGGCATTCGGCGAGTCTACTTTGGAAGATTAGATACACCGATTAGAACTGTGCTGCCAAATAAATTGTTGTAACGCGCGAGAGTTACATTTTATATTGTCTCGCAACAGCATTCTAAAACTAATCACATAAAGCTGGGGTTATAAACAATCATTTAACGAACTTTGTTGAAAGCGCACAATAAACTGTGAAGAGTGTAGTCAGTTCTTCACTCGGTCAAAATGCATTGTCTTACCATACATTGTATCCAATTTCAACTGCACTCAATCTCCTGAACTTCAGGCAACTTCTAACTGCCACCCAAGTACAAAAGTTATAAAGGCGAGGGTCAATGTTGAAACTTACCACATTCTTACCAAACTACCTCCATGGGAACACGGAATGGTGATGTTATAATTTTTTTGGATAAACTAAGAACATTTGAAATTCCGCAAAGAAGACTTTTTAAAAAAATTTCTGGTATTTTGATTTGTCAGTGACCTTTAGATCAACTTTAGGAAAGTTGTTTTGAACCTTTGATTAATAACTCGAGTATTTTGAGGATGCCCTTCTTAAATGCGTTTAACTGTTTAGTGCAGCGATGCACGGACCTCTGAGTGCGTCCTGCGACCGCAATTCACATTGTAAAAAACGTAAGACTGTTTTCAAATCAATGTATTTGAACAAAATTTCTGAATTTTATATCCACTTTCGATGAAAGGTTTGCCTATGTTAAAAAGGTAAAGCCCATATTTGATTTTGGAATTTTGGTTGAAGATGTTTGCAAATAATAAACACCAGGATTAAATGATGTATCTCCAATAACATATATTTTACAATATTAGGTCCTCTGCAAGAACCCCATATAAATTTCGCTAATAAACAGTGTTTATCTCAAGTGACCTAACAGGAAAGCATGGTCCTGTATAATATTATCTGCCTGTATGTAAAATTAATAAGGTGTATATTTCAACATGGCATCATGTTCATAGGTCAAACGTATTGTACATATAGTTTGGTATTACAGATCGATGAACCGGTGAATGGAATTTGTTAGCCAGAAGTAGTAATAATAGATTGTCTATAGTTAGTGATAAGATAAAGCATTGGGAAAAAAATTATACAGTGCCCTTGAGGTGATTTTTCACAAAAACGGCGCTATAAAAATCATTCAATTATTATTCTCATGTGCAAATAGAATCTTAACTAGAACTTATTGATAAAAAAAATGATGACAATCTTCTTGATCATTTTAATAATGGTAATCTGGTAAATTTCTACTGTTATCTTAGCAAAAAAATATATCAATTCTTGATGAATAATGCGTTCATATGTGTAAGTTTATTCAGGTCAACCTATATATGCGAGCAAACATGTTAAATTGAGAATATAAACACGTCTAAAATACGAAACCGTTTGAAGGACGAAAATTTCGAAACAATTTTACGTTTGCCTACCAAAACATTGTCACTCCAACATATAGCGAAAATTATGTTATCTAACTAATGTCACAGATCAAATTGGATATTTTACTAATTAAAGTAGGTAAAAATGATTATCATTCCAATGGAAGCGGCCAGAAGAGCCAAGACCGAAAAAAGCACGCCAAGTTCGATCAAATGTGAAGGTTTTGCTCACTGTTTTCTTCGATTACAATGGCGTGGTGCATCATGAGTTCTTGCCAACAGGTCGTAGGGTTAATAAGGAATACTACAAGGAAGTTATACAACGTTTGCGTGAAGCAATACGGATACGGCTCAAACGCACCAGCTCACACATCAATGCTTGTTTGTGATTATTTGGCCAAAAACAACACCGTAATCTTGCCTCAACCACCGTATTCACCAGATTTGGCTCCCTGCGACTTTTTTCTATTCCCGAAACTTAAGAGACCAATGAAAGGAAAGCATTTTGCCACAATTGATGAGATAAAGTCAGAATCGAAGAACGAGCTGATGGCCATACCGAAAAGCGCATTCCAGAAGTGCTTCGAGGATTGGAAGAAGCGCTGGCATAAGTGCATTATATCTGAGGGGGATTACTTTGAAAGGGAGAAAATGGATATTGATGAATAAATAAATACTTTTCGAAAAAATTCGAAATTCACCTTTTCTTTTGAACAAACCTCGTATAAGTTAAAATTATTTAAAAACCGAGTAGAAACAGAATTGACTGTATAATACCTGCAGAAATTATGTGTATCGGGTGCACTGTCCGAATGCAGGTAGATCAGTAAGAATTTCAGTTCTTGTTTGGCGTCATTCAGTGCCTGGGAGTACGTCCCTTGGTAGAACACGGGATGCACAGGGTAGCGTGCTGAATATGTGTTGATAAATCCCATCACATCACCCAGGGCATCCGTCACTACTGGAAATGGAAAGAAAACAAAATGTACATTAAAAGAAGTAAAGAAATCAAAACACTGAACACAAAAACTCATGCATGAGTGTGAATGTGAATGAAGCAAGGAGCATGTGTGGCAGTCTATCCTCTCTGCCTACACCTCTGGAGGAACGGCATCATGATTAGTTAGTTAAGAAATAAAAACATTAGGACAAAATCAAAGTAACAGTATTTTGATTGCATTATTGTCGCAATAATATCAAATGGAATAACATTTTTATAAGGTTTTTATCGATTCCAAAGAAACAAGGGTTTCCCAAGAATGAGATGGATTGAAGACCTAGCCGGCTTCGGATGTGGAAGAGCTGCCAAAAATCAAAAAAACTGAAGCCATTCGAGAGAGACAAAGCTGGAAACCAGAAGAATCAGTTCCCCAGTGGAATTGCAGAATAAATAAAAGAGACTTACTTCTTCGCTCATCCGATTTAAAAATGCTGTTCAATATGTTGGGAATAAAGGAGACCAGGTTGAAGCAGACGGAAAAGGCAATGTGGATGATGAAGTTGAAGAGGCCCCGGATGCCCCCGGGCCCTCCCCTGTCCGGGTTGTCATTGGTGGAGTACACCTGCTGGGCGATGTGGTCCCGCACCACGTACGGGGGCCTGGCCTCCGTGGCAAACAGTGAAGGCCTGCCCTCTCTTATGTTTAATTGGTCTTGGATTGCCACCTGAAAATAATGAGATTTCTTAATTAAGCGGTTTTTGAAAAACAAATGCTCATTCATTTAACCCAACCTAAAGTTAGATAAGGTTAGACTAATTAGAAAAATATATGTTTGAAATTTTTCATAAATATTTTATGGCTCCAAACATACTTCCTAGATCATTGACCTACAAAATAATAATGAAGTTTTGTCATAACGGCGATTTTCGCAAAGTATAAATGGATAAGTGCAATTTTAGTGTCTGGATCCTTGTATGTTTATTGAAAATATAATGATTTGAAGAAGACGAAATGTAATAATTAAAATGCAGATTTTTACCAGGAAATTTGACGCTTGTTTGTTTCCGTAACACAGCTTAAGATGTTTGGGAGAGTGGTTAGTCAACAAGCAGACTGCTAGGATCATTAAAAGATTTACAAAATAATATCAGACCTATCAGATAGGCCGCACTTAATAATATATAGCCTCCGTTGTATTGTCCAGTCATAACGTATAAACCATTATCATTCATAACTACAAAACAGTATGTACTCGTAGTTAGCAGCAGTTGCCAGATTGCCATTATAATTTTTTTAAACTTTACTTTTATTAAAAATAAAAAATAAAAACAGAACATTAACATTTTTTTAAGCATATTCATCATTTGCATTTTTTTTTACATGAATACCGCACAAGAGTCCCAACTGCTCCCAACCGTCTGGAGCCAGTGAGACTATGGCCTCCCCAATTGGGGAATGTTGTGAGGCTGAAGATATTGGGAAGGGCAATGAGAAGGGGAAGAGGAAGGCGGGGAAATACCTGGCTATTGCATATCGTTAGAATCCTACGTCTTCATTATTTTATGACGAGTCAGATTTTACCTTTTCGAATTTTAACCCAGAACAAAGCTGATATTTCCAAAAAAAATTACCGACTTTAATTATATTACTTACGGGGAAAATGAACACAAAGGGTACAAATGCACCAAGATAATATGCAAAGAAAAAAGGTAAGAAAATATATTTATAGACATAATTCACAGAAACACAAAAAATACCTCCAAATTCCATTGGTGTCTTTGTAAAACTTCTCTACATACAGTCATGTCTTCTATTCCTGTGAGATCTTGAAATTGCAATATTTTTATAGTTTGTTCACTCGTCAGCCCAAGAGCATTATTGTCATCCATCGTGGGGGATTCGATTTATTATATTCCGCGATATTTTCTCGATGTTAAAACCGCGTACGTCATACAAATTTCACAAAGAAAACATAAAAACGTGAAAAACACCTAACTCAGACGAAAATTCTTGAATTTCAAAAATCACATTACACCGATTTTTTTTTTACGTATGTCATTTATCCTTGGTGACAACTAATGAAAAATAGCAAAAACTATAGGGTGAAGAGGTAAGAAAAGGAGCTGACTACGAATATAAATGCAAAATATGAATGTTTGACAAGGACCAAATAAACCCAATTTCATTCCAGGGCAAATGTCACGATATTCGTTTTTCTATGGACTAAAACTGTTTCTATGGACATAAAAATCAAAGATAATAATTTTTTTGCAAAATATCTACTTTCATAAAGCCGCTTCTCCTGCAAACTTTTTTTCGAAACACACAAAAACATTTGTTTCATACACATTGCGTCTTCTGCTAAAATGTTTTGTGTTGGTTAAAAATAGAACATTTTGCGTAGACAATAGTGAATGGTATATCTATGCGACAAGATGAGTTCAAGAATAATCTTTTGAATCTACTACATATTTTTATAGGTTGGAATAAAATATCATTATTTTGTTTATTGTTTGGTTAAAAAAAAAAACAATATAAATGTTAATCAATGCAAAAGTAATAGAAATATTTTGGGTAAACCACTGTAATATAGATAATGATTGTGTTTATCACGATGATTAATTAAATATGCATATAAGCACGACTCTCTTAATATGATAGACAAAGACGAACTCTCAGCGTAAAATCGAACATGCAAGGTTTCGCCTTTGTTGTACCCTTGTGAAAAGGACTCTCTTCCTTGCCATCTGCACAACGTTGTACACATGCGAACTCTGGGCAAACTATAAAAAGAGTAGTATGGAATAATGAAAGACTTCATGTACAGTATAATAACGCCTTCCGCATAATGTTTGGCATCCCCAAATACTGCAGCGCTTCCAGTATGTTCATGGAGGGGCGAGTTTCCGGTTTTGCAGCCTTTCTCTTTTTCCCTTATAAGATCCAGGGTAGCTGGAATGAGGGAAAGAATAAACATCTCCAGGAATATTCTCATCATGGAGGCCCACCTCAGTCCAGCCTCCAGCATCGACGCAGCAGAACGATATTGGCCCCTCACAATTTAAATGCCGCAGCACCTTAAAGGCGTTATTTTGATGTATTCATTTTTTATTTATTTTTTTTTTTTTATATCATTCACCTACTATCTTATTATTATTTTTTTTACTTTTGTATATATATTTTTATAACTATTGCATGTAAATTTTTGTGGAATGTGTGCGAGTGCACTAAACTCCCACACACCGGAATAAACATTTATTTATTTATTAATTGATAAACTAAAGTTCTTAAAAACTTAAGACAAGATTTTTGTACATAGCGCAAAGGGTAACAATTATTTTTATAAACAAGAATTATTAGCCTGAAACACTCATCCAAATTGAAAAAAACCTTTCCGAGCAAAGATAAATGTCGCCGACAGGACTCGAACCTGCACTAATTTTATTGATTAACATTGAGGAACAACTATTTCAGTCACCGGAGAAGAAAAGTCACACATTTTAATTCATTTAAAGTTTTTGTATGGGTTTTAGGTTTTTTTTTTTTATGTGCGAAAAATTATCTAATTAATAATAATAATAATAATTGGATGATTTGTATAGCCCCGTTTATGTGAAAAATCACCTCAAGGGCGCTGTACAAATATTTCTTAACTAAGTATATACAAACAGATACAGAAAAACATACTTACCTGGCAGGTCGCTTCAGATGTTTTTAGAAAATTTATTTATAGAGATGATAGTTTTACATGGTTATTTGTTGCTCTTTTTCTATTGATGTTACATTTATTAGAAGATTGGTGGCACAAGAAGAATTGGTATTTATTGAAATACTTATAATTTTTAGGACTGGAAAGTATTCATAAAATGAATTTTAGGACTCGAAAATATCTATAAAATTATTTTAAATAGCGTAAGAAGCTTTTAATAAATATTAACTTTTTTGTTTTTTTTTTTTTTTTACACTTTGGTTATTTACAGTGTTGTGGGCTGTGGACGCATTTGCGCACCGATGCGTGAATTTTTTTATTTTTATTTATTTAATGACTTTAGGAAACTACTAACCGGGTAGCCTAGCTATGCAATTTACAGGTGAATTTCTTCAATTTATGGATACGATTGTCTGAAAAGATGTGTTTTAAGTTTAGTTCTGAATTCTGTTGAGTCTTTGATAATTCTTAAGTCATGCGGCAGTTCATTCCAGGCTTTAGGTCCTGACACTCCGAAAGCACGATCCCCGAACTTAGTATTAGGTGTGCGCTTTGGTTCCTTCAACCTGCCGATAGCTGATGACCTAAGGGTGGACTGCCGTGAGTTGGTATTTTCGGGAATACGCAGTTCTGAAATATTTTTTTTTGATTTTACGGATTCTTTCATAATCCTCTAACTAGCTGGGGCTTATAGCAATACCCCTCATGTTTCTAACTAACTAGTACTGCGGCTCTTTGGCCTTATTGCTATCACCATCTGATGGTTTTATTTACTTGACTGATTTTATTTTACATTACATGAATTTTTAGGGAAAAGATCTTAACTGGATAAAAAACCCTAAGCAAAGAAAGGTGAAAAAACAAACATTTAGTTCTGAACTATTTACTCATTTTACCTGTTTAATTTTACTGATGTTAAATATTTCATTTGTAGGCTGCTTCCTCTCTGGTTTCTGCTGACCTATTTCTGTGGGAAAAAATTGGGAAAAAGCATTTTTTCATCATTGGCTGCATCCTCTTTCTTTTCCACGATCCTAGGTTCCTAAGGGAAAAAATGGGAAAGAAAACATGTTAATTTTCTTTGCTGGTGCTGCTGTTCTGGAGCTCGTTTATCCGTTGATTGTCTCCGTGAGGAGTTCCATGAGGACGATCATCTTTTCGGTTCTCGAAGTGCAAGTCGCGAGTCTTCCGCGTACTCTGATGAGTCCTCTTAGGAGTGACATTATGTCTTCGTCATCCGAATTGTTTGCGGTTGTAGGTCTTTGCCTTTGCTAATTTTCTGGCTGAGGCTCTCTGCGCTGTTCCGGTTCAGGTTGGATTGGTGCTCCCCCGCTTGCTACATTTGCCCAGGATCGGCCGTCTAATCTGGCCATCGGTATTTGAGCCCTAGGCTCCGGGACTCTACGCCTTTGGGCGTTGTTCTGCCTTTGTTGGAGGGCTGCTACGTACGCCACTCTCTTTCGGCATTGGATGTAGTTGGCTGGGGGCTCTCCATCACAGTTGCAGCATTTGGCCGGCTCTTCTCGAGTTGTTTTGGCGCTTCACATTTCACACAGCGTGCTGGGTGAGCGCAATTTCTGGACCCGTGTCCGAAATTTTGGCATCTGTGGCATTGGGTGCCGTATTGCAGGTGTTTACTCCTGTACTTGGCCATTGAGATTCTGCAATGGCACAGGTAGACCACTGTGGCCCTCATGTGGCACATGTTTGTTTCTTGGCCGAAGTGGGCCAAGTAGAGTGGGTATTCAGACCCTGGGGTAGTCATCTGGATCACCGTTTGGACTGGGAAGCCTTGCGCTTCCAGATCTTCCATAATTTCTTCTCTGGGTATTTTGGGCAGCCCTCTGATAACTGTTTTCTTTAAATTATCTGCCTCTGTAGTGAAGGTGTGGAATGCCTTCTTTTCGCCCCGGAGTAAGCCGGAGCCATTCCGTTAAGTGACTTAAATACCATCCAGCAGAGCTTGAACTGGATTTGAGCCAGTGGAGATTTTTTTTAATATATATTTTAATATATTGTATTATATATAAAATAGGTTTTAGGTTTTTAGTTTGAGTTTATTTTAATAATAATAAAAACTAACAAGAAAAAGACGTGCCTGTATGCATATTTACCTCACAATATGTACTTTAAAAAGTTCTTAATATGAGGGCTGTGATGCTATTAGAAATAGCACACAAAATAAGAGAATACGTAACATTTAAATAAATTATTATTATTATTACTGATACATAAGCAAACTTCTTATAAAATATATTATAATTTTGCTCAGTACACATAATTTAAAAACCCATTCAATTTATAATGATAATAATAATAATAGTTGGATGATTTGTATATCGCCGTTTTTGTGAAAAATCACCTCAAGGGCGCTAGGCAATGATGTACTACCGGACGGGACGCATAGATAGACCCGCACCGTACAGCGATTTTTAAAAATGAAACCCCCCACTTCCCCTCTTCTCCCGCGAGAGGAATGTTTTCCATCAGTGTTGGAAGGCAAAAACATTGTGTACGCGCACACAAATGTGTACGATAACGCCTCTTTGTTTTGTTTTTTGTGTAAATATTTTCAAAAAACCATTGTAGGAGACGCAGCTTAAAGAAAAGTACTGTGCAAACAACATAACACAGTATTTTATATTATTTATGCGTATTTTATCCCAGTCATATAAAAAAAAAATTATGTTTAGGATCCCAGAGAAAAGATTTGGTTTTATAACTGTACATCAGTTTCAAGAAAATTTTCTTTGACCACGACGCCACACCACAATTAATAAAAAAAACGGTGGAACAAAATAAACAGAGACAATGGACCTGGAGGCTTGCGAGCAGAAAGAAAACAATGAACTACACATGACACGACGCCGTCCCATGTTATGAACTGAGATGCAGATTACAGAGATACTGAGAACGCCTTTGTGTTTGTTACAAAAACCGATAGACGGATCACCACGAGCGGGTCGTTCGGCGTCCCAAACTCCAAGCCCCGTCCTAATCATGAGAAGCAGCGACTCGCGAATGGTATGGCTTGCAAAAATTATGTAGGCACAGTGTATTGAGTACACATTATACCACCTCCGGAGGTAAAGTGCAAGAACTTCAGGTAGTGATTCTACATGATAGTACAAGTAAAAAAAATAAATAACTTTTTCAAAATTCCAAAAAAAAAATTCATGGATGTTTTTGTGTCCATTTAAACAATTAAACATTTTTACTTGAAAACTACCACATTGGATTTCGTAAAATACCTATCTTGCAGAATAACCTGCCGAAGTTAGGTGCTGCCCTTTACCTCCGGATACCTTGTATAAATTAGCAAACAAGGACAAAGTATGCCCGTACACACGCACGCACGCACGCACGCACGCACGCCCGCACGCCCGCACGCACGCACGCACGCCCGCACGCACGCACACGCACACGCACACGCACACGCACACGCACACGCACACGCACACGCACACGCACACGCACACGCACACACACACACACACACACACACACATTCTCTGTCACAATTCCGCTGTAATTCCACAATATTTTGATTTTCCTATGATACATCTTTGAGTTGCCATTTAAAACCTTTTAAACGATCGCAACACCCTCAATTTTTATCTACTTTTAAATGTCTGATAAACGTGTAACTTTTTCAGCCAATGGCAATTCTTATATATATATATATATATATATATATACATAGTAATAAAACAAATGTATTCAAAGATACTAATTTTATTTTCTGAAAAGTGGTGTTGAGAAATCATGTACATAATGAGAATGGTGGTGCTATTTCTGGAATGAAACCATGTTGAAAAGTTTTATTACTAAACGATGTGAGTTCATCGGCCGATAAGTTTTCTGGCTTGGAATAAACTGCCTCATTATCACCTTGGGCAATAGCTTGTCTTCCAAATGTTGGCTCGGCTGGTTTATTTATTTCAAATATGTTGGATGCGTTTGTCGGAGGCATTTCAAAAGGATTTTGCTGGGTTTTAGCAGCAGTCATAGCAGAGTTAACAAATAAATTCCCCTGGACGGAACCGCCGGTCTGACTCAAACCAGCGTTAGCAGCGGCAAACAGATTGGCGGGGGACACCTCAGGGGCTGAGAGCTGACTAAAACCAAAATTACTGGGATTTGAAGGCACTCCAAACATGCCACTGTCATTTGTACTGAATATACTTTTTTGAGGTGATCCTTGTTGAAAAGGATCATTGTTTTGACTGACTCCAAATACATTATTGGTGTTTTGAACTGCCCCTGCCTGGGCAGCGGCAGCAAACAGATTGTTAGCGAATGCATTAGTTGAATTTGTACTAAATGTGCTTTCTGAAGAAGTTGGAAATGCAGTTGGCGCAGTGTTAAAAATATTTCCACCACTGCCAATATTAGTTTCTTGTACGGCACTCCTAAATAAATTGTCCGCGCTTTGAGGGGTATTATTGCTGCTCATGAAGTTCCCGTAACTCGGAGTATCGAACGGGTCCACAGTGAGTTCTCCTTTATAAAGGCACTGAATGGTGTTGATGATTCTGCTGGAGGGTTTCATCAAGGCTTGAAAATTCTTCATTACGTTTTGTTGTATCATTCTGAGTTGATTTAGCTAGAAAAGATTATACATCATATAATTAATTAACAAACATTATTGGCCTTATTAGAAAGTTCATAAGACAAGTGGGAAGAGATCATCAAAATAATTGTCCCCTGTTCTGACAGAAAACATTATCTAAATCAGTGTTTCCCAAACTATGGGTCGCGACCCACTATTGGGGCAGGAAAGAAAAATGATGGGTCAGATAAAAAACGAAAATCTAGGCGTTTTAATTTTTTTTTGAAAATTAATAATAAAAGTAAATAACATTTAATCAATTAATCGAAAAAAACCCTTCGCTTTAAAGTTTTTTTTTAATCAATATGACACTTTTAATAGGTAGATACGGGTTTAATAGATTGCTCTCTTTGCATTTTTGTAAGAACAAAATTTTCATTATTGTAATATATTTATGAAAACTTTATTGACATTTAAACCTGTTTTTATAACCACTGAAGAGAAAAACCGATAGGAGTGTGTTATGGGCGTGTCTGTGTGCCCGTAATAAGCAAAATTCGTCCTTACTTCTGGTGAAATTGAAACATTTTCAAATATATAAATTCTTTCTAACATATTATCAATTGCAATGGCCTATCTGAGTCCAAGAAGTTGGAAGGTTCTGGGTGCTATGATCAAAATATTTGTGTTGCCATTCTGTTTTACAAAATACAAAGAGGTTTTCCAACACACTTTCTATGTCTGTAATGTTTTGAATCAGCCACACAGAATTACAAGCTTATTTACATGTTCTTTCAAATATCAGAATGATAAAAATGACAATATTTTGTAGTTTGACACTAAATGAAGTTTTTTTTTTTCCTGCGGCGCTTTGTGTCCTAGATAAAAAAATTGTGGGCCACGACGGAGAAATATAAAAATAGTCAGGCCACAGAAATTAAAGTTTAGGAAACACTGATCTAGATAAAACGGTGTTTAGCACTAGTGATATTAACATGTTTGCATTAAGGATATTATTATATCTTCTCAGAAAGCTCAATACAATAATAATTTTTCATCTTTGATTCAAAGAATGAAGATAAATTTGACTTTTGATTATTGACAAGTAGCTACATTTTGAAATAAAAAACTATAAAAATGCTTACATTATCAGGTAATGTTCCATTAGTCTGAGCTTCATAGGCAGAAAGTCTCAGTTCTTCAGGAGATACGTCATTGAAGCCGGGAAAGTTCAATTTATTTTTAAATGGCCCGTAGCAAGACAGGAGCCATTGCTTGCTTTTAAGGGCGACACTGACTTCAGGAACTACTAAGTTTATCAATTGCTCAACAGTTATGTGGCTCGAATTACTGTTGGATACTTGCTGGGGATGTTGATATGCTTGCTGCTGCGCTTGCGGAGCTAAACAATAGAAACAAAGTTGCATTAAATCTTTTTTTTAAGAGTTAAGAAACTCATCGTGGGATATATATCACATTTTATTATTAACAAATAGCAATGAAGATGGAATAGAATACGGTAATAAATTTTATAATTTAGAAGATAGATTTTTTTTTAATCCACATAGGAACCTACCGTGATAAGAGTATTTTTGGGAGTACGAATGTTCAAATCTGCAGCTATCACCATACCGACATAAACCTTGAAGAAAGAACTTACACTGAACCATTTTTGGTCAATTTTAATAAAATTATTACGATATAAATCTCACTATTGTACCGTTTGTATTCGTTTCAATAGTAGTTATAAAATATTACAAAACTACAATCCTATGACGGCGAGCAGCTGTCAAAAATACAACAACAATACCTAAATTTGAATATTTCATTTCACTACATAAAAGGCCAAAGACAATCTGGTGATCATAGATATACCGTGAATGGTATATCTATGGATATACCCGGTTGCCCACGTCATGTATGTGATATAAATATTAAATACGAAAAAATTTGCCCGAAAACCTAATCAAGATAAGCTTCTAATATGTTTCTTATTGTTATCTTGGGAATAATACAAACATTTATTTAGTTCAATTTGGTTGGTTTTGATAGTACATAAGTCATCACCAGGCAATGTAGTATATCAAATTAATTTATGTTTTGGGGTTACTTTGCCTACTCCAGGGTTGTCACACAGGTTGTTATATATATTATAATTTAATTATATAATTTTATGGACCTCTACATGATGGGCCATCACCTGGCCGATGCGATGGCCGGCGATATTTGCAACGTCACTACACGATGGCGAGTTGACGTGCTTCAGGATGGGCATGCCGCTGCGGCAATATATATGGTTAAATAACGAGATGATTAGTTTTTATTAATATATTAGGCAATGACATTACAAAAAAATAATATATAAATGTAATTTTCTGATATAATATGCTACCTAATATCATAAAATTAATTTAAGCTATTCAGAAAATGTCATTTTTTTATAATTTGTTGTTATTGTTTTGTTTTTCCTGTCTTCCAATAATTCTAGGCCAATAAAAATAGGAAATAAATGCAGAGATATTTATTTATAAATACTCATTTACTTAATTTAAACACAATATTTGAAGAGCCATAATTTACAAAAATATCTATTCAGCGTTTATTTTTGTATTTGGGAATTCATATACATTCATCAAAGGAATAATTCGACGAATTTTATAGTTTCATCCCATGTCCAAACTACTGCCATTACGTTGAAAAATGTTTCGAAGCTATGTAAATATTACTAACTAGGACGTCGTCTCCAGAACACGTTCAAGCAGACACTAAGAAGTTCGCTACGTGTGGGGGCGCCACCATTGCCGGCCCACCATCCTTTCCTGTGTGGACGAAAAACAGACAACAAGACCATCCCGCGCCATCGCACGCCATCGCTCTGCGCCATAAGCCATCAGACGCCACTATGCCCACTACACGATGGGCCATCCGCAGTGGGCCAGCTGATGGCCCATCATGTAGAGGGTGCATTAAAGTTTTCCCATCTATAACTTTAATAGGTTTACTATAAATTTTTGAAAGATGATGAAACCACAAATGATGCAATTATTTATTATATATGTTTTCTTACAAAAACAGACAAATTATAAAAATTAAACAAAAAAATTAGGTAAGCTTACCTTATTTGACGGTACGTAAATATGATATATTCATTGGCAAGTCAACAACCAACCATTTATAAATTATGCAGATTTTTGTTATTATTCTTTGCACAATGTTTGTAAAAAGGCACATGATTTTATTACTTATGTTTAGTTGTGGTATACAAAGAATACAGTATATAATTATGCACCGTAAAGTCAATGCTTGTTTTGATATAACCTTGAAAACGAGGTTCGGGATATTTAGAAAAACGGAAAAAATTAATAAAAGTATGTCTACGTTGCATTTTTACACTTTGGTACACTGTAAAAACAATAGTGACGACATCTTAACATATTATAATATGTCCCGTTAAAGCAGTTAAATTTTTTATTTAAAAACGCCTCGAATTTTTGAACTCAAAATCGAATACCTATACTGAACTGTGCAAATTCAACGGCTCAGTGACGTCACACTCAACTAGTCATAGTTTTCGGGCGTTGGAAAATTAGAACTTTAGCAATTATTTTAACAACGAAAACGAACTTTAAAAAAAACTGGAACGCCAAAATTGGTTAAAAAAATATTATTGACATGGAACCTTTGAAATACTTATATTCTTCACAGAGTGGAAGATACTTTCAGTATCGCCCTGGTGAAAGACCACCATTCAGAATTGAAACGTTGCTTGAAATGGTTTTTAGCCGTGTTTGGTGACCAGATCTGAATAGCCATTGTTTCCCCACCTTCCTCTTCCCCTTCTCCTTCCCCTCCCAATACCTTCCCCAAACATTCCCCAATTGGGATGCCATAGTCTCACTGGCTCCAGACGGTTGGGATCAGTTGGGACTCTTGTGGGGTATTCATATAAAAAAAAAATTCTTCAATACGTATTTTTTTCTCATCGATTTTGATTTTCCTATCCGCCATCTTTGTGTTTTAAAACCTTTTGACGATTACAGCGCCGTCAATTTTTGTCTGCTTATGTCGGACTCTATATGAAGAGTGGTATATACTATATCTGCGTAATCTATGATGTATACTGTAATGTGAGTGGTATATGTATGGGTATATTTATGCTAAAAATGTTAACCATAGAAAGACAAAAAATTGCGTTCTCTTTGTTAATGGCGTCATGTGGATATCGTTATTAATTTCGTCTAATTTACAAGGAATACTAATACTGCAAGCACTAATTTAGTTTCAAATTGAATTGCGAATATTTGACATATTATCGCAATTACTGAGAAAAATATTCAGCTACCAAAACTTTTCGCCGGCTACTAATAGTCTTGAAAAGAAACAAGGCTGTGGATTTTCTGAACAGGTCAGTTTCTTCCATCATTTACGAACGTTTTACAAGAGCGATGTTGTATGTAATCTTTAAATAATTGTCAATACAATAATATGTTGTCTCCGTCACCGTCGCACGTTGCGCAGAGTGATCGAGGAAATCATATCAATACGGCTAAAACATGTTCATGAAAAATTCCAATATATAATAAAAATTTCGTTACATGTTCATAAGCCAATTGCTGAGTTATTGTAATTGTTTTGGCTCGAAAACTTGCTTTCATTGAAATATTATTCAATATTCATGGATGTAGAAAATTCAAAATATCCTGTAAAAATGCGAATCTCAGGTAAATTAGGCATGCAATATTTCTTTCGGATTGCAACAATGTCTGTACAAATGGTTTGTGCCTTTATGAGATTTTATTTGCCCACATATTATATGAATATGTATATCAACTGGGCTAAATGATTGCGCATTATGCCGGAGAGTTAACTGATATTTTGTATGAACGGAAATAGCACGCCCATTCGATTTTTCTCACATGGTTAAAACTACACTTATCTTTCACACAAAATGTTTATGTGCCGAGCGACAACTCGTCAGCATGAGCATTCTGCCAAAAATATTACATAAGTTAAAAAAAAAATCACTATGGAAAGGTAAAAAATTAATGAGAAAAAACAAACAAATGTCCACCATCTTTATTAATTGTTTTATTATATCTATTATAAGTACAAGAATAATAAAAATAGGTAATGTGGCCCACCTTGCAGTCACCATTTATGATGTTATGTCTTAGAAAATTGATCAATTTCTGATATTTTCATGCATCACTACGATTATGATTACCGAATAAAACTTTGCAAAATGCAACCATTTTTTCGTTTCTTACCTACCGTCCATCGTCAAGGTGAATTTTTGCAAGCTTTGCATTGTTTCGTTTTAATTTGTCACACGTACACACGTATTGACCGGCAATCACACGGATTAAGACAGTTATCATTCGTATGTCCTCACCACAAAGGCAGTTTTACACCAGAGGTATCCAACCTTTCGAGTTCTCTGGCCATCTTCAAACACGCAAAAATAAAATTGACTCTTACCGCACATAATATCTGATGTTTATTAATGCATATTTAGAATGAGACATTTGGATTCGTTTTCGTGAAACTAATGTTTAACGACAGTGGTTTTGATTTAGCAATTAAAATGGATTATTCAAGATGCTTTTCAGAAATGTAGCTGGAGATATATCTTTCACAAGTTCACTATTTGGAAACACGTACGTACATAAATTGGGCATGTTCGTTGTTTTCTTTGGGAAGAAGCCCTTTATATTTTCCTCGAGTTACATATCTGATTGCTATTCTGCTCACTCTGTTGAAAATTCGCGGGTAACATATTGACGAAAAATGTAGTAGCAAATATATATGTAGTTTGTGTTCTCTAAAATCTTGAATTGCGTATGACAAGGAAAATTAAGGTTGCACAATATGTGTGAATAAACAATGGTGCTCTGCGTGAGGAAAACGAACCCGAGCAGGACGAGTTTGTGATTTTTTGTGTTCACCACCCTTCATCGTTCTATGTATAAATACTACAATTATCTCGCGGCCCGCTTCAACAGGCGATGAGGACCTCATGCGTGAGGGTTGTACACCTACTTGACATGTTTTATATCTTCCTAGATATAACGCTAATAGACAAATTTTACGTCTTTGAGTTGTGTTATATGAAAGTGAGGAATCAAACCATGGAACAGGCCTGTATAAAAATGTTTTTTAATTATATGAATATGAGTTTTTTTTTATCACTTGTGTCAACTGACATTATTAATGGTAAAAGCGAGTCTGTAATCAATATTGCAATTAAAATGAGATTTTTTTCACCCAAGCAGATCATCCGCAGAAAACAGTTGATTCTAACTGTTTTTTGTCAATATCTATTGCTTTGCATTGCTCAAAATATACCAACAGATCGTCCGCTGTGCCCCGCAATAGATATGAACAGAGCAACTGATTCTCCCTGCGGACAATCCTAATGGGAATCAGACCTAAAGCCTTGGTTCGGGATTCATTCCGCAGGATCCCACTGACAGGAAAGCGTTATTTCGGTGGGACCCCGCTCACGAAGATATAATGGGAATCAATAGATGCGGTACCGATGTCAGCGTGGCATGTCAACGTGATGCACGATACGTTGGTCCCTCCGAAATTCTGCTTTCCTGCCGGCGGGATCCCACAGATTGAATTCCAAATCAAGGCTTAAGAATTCTTTTTGACTTTATAAATAAATAAATATTTACCTAGCACAAGCAATATTATAGGTAAGTTTTTGATACAACTTGATTTAATAATTTTTAAACATGGTTTCTTGTTAAGCAATGATCTATTTTACTGGTGTATTTGCATCGTTAATGTACTCATGTTTACGGTCAAATCAATTCGTTTCAAGATACATGCATTCATTTATTCTGATGAGCTACTTTCCAATAGAATTTTTATTTAATTTTTACAATATTATTGAATAATCAGCCTAAATTTAATAATAATATAATACAAACAAAAACTGTATTAATATAATGTGTTTTATGATAATTTTTTTTTTTTAGTTTTTTACTATTTTAATACAAAACATTTCTTAGAGTTTAAATGCAGTGGTATATTTAGACCCTCCTGTATTTATTGTCAAGGAAATGACCTACCAAATATTAAACAACATAATTTTGAGAGAAACATTGAAGTGAGTTTGTTTTATTTATTCCATTGCAGTTACTCCCACTTCGATCCTGAGAAAATCATTGCCATGAAGAATTAAGCTCAGGTTTGCAACATATTTACTTAATCAATTACCAGTGCTACATTTTGTATTATATTTTGAAATATCAGTGTGCCTTATTTTAAAAACACAATAAAAAATATGTGTTGTATTGTTTATCAATGAAATGAATGCCATATTGCATTTTAAAGGGTGTAGTGTTTGCTAAAGTTTGAACCGGCGACAGTGCGGGAACTAAAGATGGACATATCGGATGACTGTCCTCCTCCCGGGACCGAGGGATATGAAGAATTTACAAATAACCAGCGGAATTTCCCTACGGTATGTACACTTTTTCTTAATTAAATGCTATCTGGATATTTATTTAGCTTCTCCATCCCAAAAATATTTAGACAGTTTTCAGCAATTTTACATGCCGGCAAAGTGCCTTTGTTAATTAGGATATTTTGCTCCATGATACTAATCACACGTGAAAAGTATACCCAGCTGAGAAATTTACGAACTTGTTTAAATATTTACGGTAAGTTAAATTATTATCTATGCCTTTGGAATGATATAGTATTAGAGTTTTATGTGCAAGTATTTTGGAATTATCAAATGAATTCATTTGGATAACACAGCAAAATGAAACATACCAACAACATTTGATGAAACATACGTAAACATAGCAATTTAATGGTTTTCATTATGAGACTACTCGTACAAAATTTAAAATGGTGTTTTCCGTCATTCAGCGAAAGCCTTATCCTTTTAAATTAATAAACTGTTTTCTGAGTGTGTTTTACCCGATCATCAAAAGCTATTTATCTAATAGATACTTCTGCACCGGACTTTCTTCCAAATAAATGTATTTTGTTTACAATGTGCTACTATAATTTTTATTTCATCCTTTTACGTTGAAAATAGGTACTTACAATGATTATATTTCATTGACCACTACTTTATATCTGCTCTTCATATATGCGCTAATATGTAAACAAATTTTCGAACAAGATTTGTTACCATACAGTATATTGGTATTTCTTTGGAAAGTCCTTTATACACATCCCCTCGTTTATTACGCTAAATTGTTAGTGTAATATTAATAACTTATTACCGTTTATTATGCTAAATTGATAGTGTAATATTAATAACCTATTACCGTTTATTACGCTAAATTGGTAGTGTAATATTAATAACTTATAACCGTTTATTACGCTAAATTGATAGTGTAATATTAATAACTTATTACCGTTTATTATGCTAAATTGCCAGTATAATATTAATAACTTTTTACCGTTTATTACGCTAAATTGATAGTGTAATATTAATAACTTTTTACCGTTTATTACGCTAAATTGATAGTGTAATATTAATAACTTATTACCGTTTATTACGCTAAATTGATAGTGTAATATTAATAACTTATTACCGTTTATTACGCTAAATTGATAGTGTAATATTAATAACTTATTACCGTTTATTACGCTAAATTGGTAGTGTGATATTAATAACTTATTACCACATTTTACTACAAAAATTGTGTACACATATATGTATATATATAAACCATATTTTATTCCTTCACACATGTCTATTTTGACATGGAGAAGATACAGCTTTCATCGGGATTTAGTTTCTTGGTAACTTTTCCAATCTAAACGATGGTGGAGAATAAAATATGTGACATTTATAAGAAGTTTAATACACCGGTTACCTTTTAAAGTGTCATTTTGAATGATTAGAATGGGCTACTTACTAGCCACCGATTCTGCCGGGTGCCAATTCGGTGCGAACCGTCACCTAGTGAACAAATTCACACGTTTTGAACTCTGACTGCAACGGACTTTTCAGGGATTCTTTTTATAAATGCATTTAGTAGTGTCAACATGTGAAATCACCAAATGGAATTTATCCAACTACAGTACAGGGATGCGACTTTAATATTTATGTATGTTTTCCTAACTAATATATTTTCAACTCTGATCATATACTATAACTAGGCATATATATGTTTTTATTATTATATTGCATCTTGGTCTTGTTTTTAATCTTTTAAAATAACAATTTAGACCAGTGATACGGTTCATTGGGTACGAGGTTGATTTTGGACCTAATAAAAAAAAACTTTGTATTATGTATTGTTGTTTGGTTCTTCATTTTCTGACTGCAAGTGATAAATTGAGATTACGGCAAACCACAACCAATCACCGTAGCCGTACCGTACATGCTTAGAAGAAATTGCCCGTTGATCATGGAAATACAAGAATATTTGACATTTTTATTGTTTTAAGACTGCGTTATGCCCGGGACTGTCTATGAATTTTCATCCTACCTCTGCAGACTCCCATATTTCTCTTTATTAGCGACTTAATAATAAAGAACACAATGTTGTATGTATATGTACCTGTATTATATTAATTGTTTTTGTGTTTAATTCGTAGAACTCCATTTAATCTTTTTTTAAATTTTATGTAAATCAAATTTAATAATGTTATTAAGTTCTACAAGTATTTTTTAGTTTTTATTAGTGATGGGCTGAGTACTCGTTTAATACTCGTATTCGGCGTTTTTTTATTACTCTTACTCGGCCGAATAACTCTGTTTAAATGACGAGTATACTCAGTTTAACTAAAGTAATATAATATTTTGGGAAATATAATGAAAACAGGAGGATTAAAAAGTTGTGTTTATTAAAATTGAATTTAAACAATTAAAATTTAGCAAAGGCAAGTTGTGATTTAAGAATACAAGACTCTCCACACGTTCTGGTAACAGCCTGTTCTTTTTTTCTTCATAAACGTTACCTGCTTCTGAAACTAAACGCTCGCTATACACAGTGCTTGCAGGTGCACATAAAAACACTCTTGCTAATTGTGCTATCTCTGGATATCTTGTTTTATGTCTTGCCCACCACTCGAAAGGACTCTTATCTTTTGACAACAATCCTTCGTTTACATATCGGTCCAATTCTAGAGCGATGGGGCTTTTAGGATCGTCGCGTTCCGGTGGCTGGGTAGAAGCAAGTTCTTCGAAGCAATTCCAAAATGATGCATGAGCATCTTGTGATTGTCTTAATTGGTTAAGGTTAGAATGAGATTCGTTTTCTTCACTGCTGCTGGCACTCTCTGTAACGTCGCTTCTTTCAATGGTTTCTAAAAATAGGATCTTCCTGATCAATTCGCATTTCTCTGGATTAAAAAAATCTCATTCTGAATCTGGGGTCCAGTAAAGTAACCAAACAGTAATATTTATTACCCTCTAAGCCTTGGAAGCGATCCTGAACTTCATCCTTAAGCTTTTGTTTCATATCCGCTATGTTTGGGCAGATTTCACCGACGTCAGGTTTTTTTATAAATATTTTAAAAGAGCATTGATGTGAGGTATTACTTCTGAAATTGATGAGAATATTGAGCTGGTAATTTTGGTGATTTCTTCGAACGGTTTGAGTAACGTTACACACTCTCTTAAAATTTCCCATTGACGTTCTGTCAACTGTTTAAGATTGGCTGTACTCGGATTGTCTGATATATAGAGTGAAATTGCCCTTTTTTGTTCAACCAATCTTTCAATCATATAATATGTGCTGTTCCATCTCGTGGTAACATCCTGCACAAGTTTGTGTTCAGGCAGTTTAAGTTCTTTTTGTATCATGTCCAGCTTTCCTTTCGCCAATGCATAATGATTAAAGTGGCCTACAATTCCTCTAGCTAAGGAAATAACGTCTTTTACATTTTGAACTTTCAGAGAAGCTTTTATGGACAATTGCAGTGCATGTATGAAGCATTGTTTGCCGATAAATGGACTATCATTAATAACTTTGACTACATTGGGTCCATTGTCTCTCAGAATAACATGAATAACAGTATCAATTTCCCAACTCACAGATAAGTCTGACAGCAGTGATCAAATATTGTCAGCTGTGTCGTGTTCTCTAAAATGCTGCATTTGCAGCACTCTGTGCTTTAGGATAACTCAACTCCTCGTTGAGCTAGTGAGCAGTGTAACTTGGAAAACCAAGCAAGTTATGCAGGTCCAAATATCAGTGGTTATTGATACAGCTTCAACGTTTGCAATTTACGCTCTAATTATGCTTTTCACTGTGTTGTAAACTACTGTATACTTTCTTCCAGGGATTTGATATTTCGGCTTTAAGACGTTCATTAATCTTCGAAACCCATTATCTTCCACTATGGAAATCGGTTGGTTGTCAATAGCAATCATTTTGGCGACAGTTTGTGGATTTCTTTAGCCCGCTAATCATTTATGTCCCACTTTGCCTCAAATGCCTGAAGGCTTTATTGCACCTTTGTTGCATTCGATTACGACGACGAAGTTGAAGCAGCCGCCTCGCAATTTTGGGATGTTTCGGATTGAGGTTAATTTTGTAAATCTTTTGACCCTTCTTTGTGTTTAATTTTAATATGGTTTAACATCGCCGTCGTAGAATCATTACGTCCAACACCACTTCGTGAAATCAAAGAATTGCACAAAGAACATTTCACTTTGTTTTTATCTTCTTCAATCTCATCGTAAAATTACCGAATTCGCGATCTTTTGCGTGAACTCATCTTTGATAGATTGAACCGAGTTATTCGGCCGAGTACTCGGTTTGGCAAACATCAAACCGAGTAAAACTCGTACTCGGTAAAACTTGTACTCGGCGCATCTCTAGTTTTTATTATTGTGACAGCTGTTTCAGCGTTCAAGGTCATTTTCAAACTGCCGGCAGTTTTAAAATGACCTTGAACACCGAAACAGGTGTCACAATAATAAAAACTAAAAATACTTGCAGAACTTAATAACACTAACCCAGTAGTTCCCCGACCGAAAGCAGTACGTCCATTACACCCTCAATATTAGTATTTCTGTGGGCAGTAAGTAAATTAGGAAATCAATGCGATGATATCAAACATGGCGCAGACTTTTTTTTAAGAATAAAGCGTTTTTTTATTAGATTTACATTAAATTTTTAAAAATATATTTACTTGTATTATAATTGAATAGTAAATGGAAGCATTTTACCTCAATCAAGGAGAATATGTAATATTTGTGTTTTAGGTTTAATTTTTATAACAGTGAATTGGGAAAGATATAAAGGATACGTATTTTGTGTTTCCTAGGAGTTTATAGTGTTTTCATTACAGGGCGGGGGCGGGACCTCTGCTGAGAAGAGACGCAAACTCGGGAGCTTCCTGCAAAGCCACTCCTTCAAACTTGATAATGGAAAATTTCACGCCGCTCTGGATTACGTGGAGCAAGATGGCATGTCGGCGTATCTCTGCTTTCCGTGTGCGGTCACCTGTTATACGGAAATCACGCTACAGGTTAATATTACTATTCCCTTAAATTATCCGGCATTTTTTCTTAGACCTTTTCCTAGATTTATCCCCAAAATTCCCCATGGACTTAATCTTTATCTATTTTCGAATGTGTGCATATATTATATCATTTTCTTTAATAATTTAATAATAATTACAATATTTTATTATTATAACAAATTGGAAAATAATGATATCCTCACTGGGATCCTGTGCTGAGGATTTCATTTACAAAATATTTAATTAAATTATTGTTATTACTGAAAAAAAAAATTTTAAGGTCAGATGTTTTAAGTGCAGTCGAGTGGTTTTGGTGTTAATATATTTTCTATTTCAGATCTCTTGATTATTGTGATTGTTGTAGAGTTTAGTAACACTTTGAAATTGACAAACTGGGGCTGCCCTTAATGACAAATGCCCTCCCGACACCACGCTCAATCAATAAATTACTCCAACACTTGGATATTATAATAGTGACTGTTTATGATTACTATATATATATATATTATTATTTTAGGCTCACTTGACTGGGAAAGTACATGCCAACAGGTTATCGCCTACAAATGTGTATCCCTCTTCAATCATCACAAGTCATCCTTTCCTCAAAATAAACAAGCCCAACTCAAGTAAGTAAAATATTGTGTTTGTGCATTCCTAAACTAACTAGGTTTTGCCTATTGCAGTCCTGCAATTGGTTGTGAACAGTTGTGTATGTGTGTTTAAATGTGGATGAAGCAAGGAGTGTGTGTGTTGGAACTAATTTTTAAAATTAATATTAGGAAAAATATTTCAACTCACACTCCTACTCCTACCCCTACTCCTACCCCTACTCCTACCCCTACTCCTACCCCTACTCCTACCCCTACTCCTACCCCTACTCCTACCCTACTCCTACCCCTACCCCTACTCGTACTCCTACTCCTACTCCTACTCCTACTCCTGCCCCTATTCCTACTCCTACCCCTATTCCTACTCCTACTCCTACCTCTATTCCTACTCCTACCCAACCACTACCCACATTTAGTTCTGTGTGAGCCTTTTCTCTCAAAAAGGGGGCTAGGAGTAAGCTGAAATTTTTTTATTGCGTGAATCAGGTTGCGTAGGTGGAGACGCTCAGTTTGATACCCATATCAGCTACTTCTATCCCTACTCCTACCCCTACCCCTACCCCTACTCCTACCCCTACTCCTACCCCTACCCCTACCCCTGCACCTACTCATACCCTACATCTACCCTACATCTACCCAACTCCTACCCTACATCTACCCAACTCCTACCCTACATCTACCCAACTCCTACCCTACATCTACCCAACTCCTACCCTACGACTACCACGATTAAGTATTTAAAGAAAAGAAAAAGTAGAAAACTTTCAATGTTAGCTTTATCTTGACAAATGGGGGCTAGGAGTTTGCTGCTAAATTTTTATTTGCGCAAATCTGGTTGCGTAGATGGAGACGCTAAGTTTGATACCCATATCGGCTACCCCTACCCCTCCCCTACCCCTTTTCATACTTATACTCCTACCCTACATCTACACAATACCTACTCTACCCCTACCCCTGTTGAGTATTTAAAGAGAATATACAGAAAAATGCTCTCAATATTAGCCTTTCCTCCCAAAAGAGAGCCAAATAGTTTACTGCTCAAATTTTCACCGAGTTTCCCGGATCCGCTAGGTTGGTTGACGCGTTTTTTGATACCCATATCATAATTACTGTAAAAGGAAAATATTTAAAAAATAATTATTACAAATAATAATATTACTCCTTTCGTTCCTCCGCTCCTGGTGGATTCTTCAAGATATTGTAATTTTATATGCAAGTTTTCACCCATTAAAAGCGACAAAAAAATAAATTTATTATGTCATTCTCGAAACAGAAACACACACTCATCGAATTGTATGAGTCTTATTCATTTTATAAAACGGCGCTCTGTACATTAAATATTTAAATAAAAAATCATTCCATTTTACCATTTTCCTATACAAACTTCTATATTCCTAGTAAATTGATCACCGTGTACGTGTAGGCAGGAACTACCGCAGGTACCTGACAATTATTGTTATTATTCAGTAAGCTTATTTCACCCTCTAGTCTGGCAACATCCATCGCCGCCATCTTGTCAGCCATTTGCTTTTTCTTAAATATGTACACTATCGAATCAAATAACGAATTCATTTCAAATAAATTAATAAAATTTAACATAACATAAAAATAAAACTTGACTTTTTGGAATTTTTTTTTGGTAATGACATTGTCTGAGTGTACTTTTTGAATTCGCAAACGCCGACAGTCTATTCATAATAAATAAATGAAAACCTGAAAAAAAATCGACAAATCTTTTTTGAAAAATATAATTTTTCTACGCCAACGTTCGCCAAGATGGACCTTTTCGATTTTAAGAAAAAAAAATTATGCAAAAAAAAAAATTTAATTATATTACAAAAATTAATTAATATTTTGTGTCTATGTTTTTTGGTTGGTGTCTGTTCTTCATGCATACTTAATATGGAACGTTTTCAAAGGAAACTGTCCGAATAGTATGTGACAACTCGATTAGTTCGCTCTAGTTCTAGTTTTCGCCGCTAGGGTCGCTAGTAGAAAGTTTGGGAATTTAATTCTTGACCATAAAATGTCGCTTTTTATCAGATTTTCCAACTGTCAAAAGTTTGAACGATTATATGACTTATGTATGGCTTCTGTCACATGTGGGGTTCTTTAAAATATAGAAGCTTTGCGGCGCACAAGTGAGCCGCCCGCGTACAGGGCATGTATGGTGCGGCACTGGGGAGCGCTTCCCGCGTCTAAAAGAAATAATATATTTATGTAGATTAAACAAACGCCGATCCTGAATATATGAGTTTTATTATATATAATTTATAAGCAGAATTAATAAATCATTATTTAAAAATGAAATTAAACACCAACAAATCAAAATGCTCTATTTGGTTTGCATCATTGGATTAGTGGCTTCTGACGTCACGCAGATATTCGCGCGTATACTGCCATGGTAAGTAAAAACAGTAATTACCATGGGAGTCATTCTTCAGAATGAAGGGTCGAGTTTTGCTTAACCTTTTAGGATAGTTACAATTGACCTAATGTAATGATTTTTTTTTCAAAACACTCGTCGACACTTATTCTATATTATCATCATAATTAAGTTTTTAAAAACAATATCTGTTAGAAACATGCGTTTTTCTGTTTTTACTTACCATGGCAGGCATAACATGACAATGGTGAGTGTTTATCAAGTAATTGTGATAAGTAAAAAAAGCAGTATCGCCATAGTATTACTCTATGGGTTCTTTTTTCAGACTTCGCCAGTAAGGCAAAATGCGACCTAAGCTCCCCCTCCATTCGAAACACCCAAAGGTCTACATTTGCTCAAAATCGGACCTGTGTTTCTCAGCCAGGCGAAAATCGACCGTTTTCACTATCGACGTTGTCACTCCGAAATTCAGTATTCCAAAAACGTCCGTAAGCATATTGACCTTGGAAGAAAGTAAGGCTCATTTTAGGTTCCATTCTCAAATTTGAGGGTTTCCCTGCTGGGTCGCTCAAAAAGTTCGCTAGAAGTATAATCAATTCATTTTCTCTTATTTAAAAATTAGTACTAACTGTACGAGCAAACCTCATCATTTAAACACCCGCAAGCGAAAAACGATCACTCTTCCCTTGAGTTGAAGCGACCGTAAGGTTCATTTTAGCGAAATTCCGACCGGCCGCGGACAGATATTTCTCAAGCTTTCCCTATGGTGTCAATTTTCAATTTCAATTTTATCCTTTGCCCGGTGTAATACTGAATTCCGGTAAAGATGCTGACTGGGGAAATTAAATAAATGGATAATATTTACTAAAACAGATCTCGGAAGGTATATAATTGGTGAGTTCTGCCGCATTGCATGAAAAACATTGCACGATATTCCGTCAAACTTTTGACATTTGCAAAATCTGAAAAAAACGACATATTTTTCCCTTCCTGCCGACTAACCCGCTTTTCTATGGCATAATTTTACTTCCAGAAAATTGCGTAGTATGTTCTCAAGTATCTACCCGAAAACGTAATCTATTAAAGAATTGGAATTTAATTATTGGTTAGGTACCCAATTTACATAGTATGTTATATGAATAGGGATAGGGATAGGGATAGTAGCAGGGGTAGCCGATATGGGGATCAAACTGATCGTCTCCACCTATGCAACCTGATTTGGGCAATTAAAAATTTGGCAGCAAACTCCTAGGCCCCATTTGTCAGGATAAAACTAATATTGAAGATTTTTTCTTATTCTTTTCTTTAAATACTTAATTGTGGTAGTCGTAGGGTAGATGTGGGGTAGGGGTAGGGATAGCGGTAAGGGTAGGGGGGGGTAGGTCGGGGTAGGGTGAGTAGGTTGGGGTAGGGTGAGTAGGTTGGGGGGTGGGGGGTAGGTATGAGGGGGTAGGTTGGGCAGGGGGGTAGGTATGGGTAGGGGGGGGGGTAGGTATAGGTAGGGGGGGTGTAGGTATGGGTAGGGGGGGTGTAGGTATGGGTAGGGGGGGTGTAGGTATGGGTAGGGGGGGTGTAGGTATGGGTAGGGGGGTAGGAGGGTGAGTAGAAATATTTTTCCAAATATTCATTTTAAAAATTATTTATAACACACACTCCTTCCTTCATCCACATTAGAACATATTTTGAATATGTACAAACCAATTGCAGGACTGCAATAGGCAAAACCTAGTCTACATATAATCTTTTACTGTGTTCATACATTTAAAAGATATTTATTGTTATTACTATTATTTAAAAAAAAATTTAAGTAAATCATATTTTTAATTCCTTTGTTGTGTTCATGGTTAATTTGTAAACCTCCATTTTCATTTAAAGTTTTTCATAATATTAACTACAAATAAGTTATTAATAATAAATAGTAATAACTAAATATAATTAATAGTAACTATGTCTATTTAATAATAACTATATATAATTAATAATAACTATATATAATTAATAATAACTATATATAATTAATAATAACTATATATAATTAATAATAACTGTATATAATTAATACTAACTATATATAATTAATAATAACTATATATAATTAATAATAACTGTATATAATTAATAATAACTATATATAATTAATAATAACTATATATAATTAATAATAACTATATATAATTAATAATAACTATATATAATTAATAATATCTATATAATTAATTAATATAAGTATATATAATTAATAATAACTATATATAATTAATAATAACTATATATAATTAATAATAACTATATATAATTAATAATAACTATATATAATTAATAATAACTATATATAATTAATAATAACTATATATAATTAATAATAACTATATATAATTAATAATAACTATATATAATTAATAATAACTATATATAAATGTGTATATTGTGTAAAACCAAAATAGGCTCTACATTAAACATTTACAAATAATCTGTTTTTAATGACACCGTTAAATGTTTTTATTGAATATTACATTGGAATATGTGCTTTTATGAATTATCGCTGACACATTAAATTACAAAAATAAACGGTTAAAAACTTTATTCGTAATTAACAATACTGTCCTAACGGCGTAATGATTGTATAAACCGTGAAAGTTTCACAAGAATAAATTACACACACAAAGAAAAAGTATCACAAATGAGGGGTTAATATATTGTTTTTTTGTTTGTTTTAATAATAACACAGTTAACTAGATATTTTGAGTAAATTGAAGCACAAAATTCAATAGTTGTCACAACAGCTTGCTGTACCGCATACTTAAAACAAGCAATGGTGCGGCCAACTGATTTTGGACCATGTTATTTTTTTGGTTTTGCCATAATTTAAACTTAATCGGGACTTAAAGCTCTATAATTTTTCAATATAAAATACTATTAACCGCCACTCTGTGGGAAGCGAATAAAGTCATTTCAACACGCTTGCCCCTCGTGCAGGACCCGACTAAAGTCAGTTCTAGGCTTCAAACCTCGCTGTATTGCGTAAAAACATGTTACAGAGCCGAAATTCATTTGTAAAAAATCCACATCTCTAGAAATATCTTCAATAAATTCATTTGTTTATCTTGGGTAAGGATTTACATCAACCGAGACAGGTTTTCTCCTTCAGCTCATTTTAAATCTTTCGCATCGGTACAAACGGCTACATTACGGCTGTGGCGCTCCCGTGGTTGCCGGCAGTTTTTAAACTCGCTCTCAGTTTTGCTGTAAAATATTGGGATATTCTCAATTTTTTAGTTGTAAATATATCATAAAATAACCACAATAATTTTTAGGTTAACTGAATAAACTCGAAATAATTTTAAAGTTACTAGTGTGGACGTAATTCAGTTTTAAGAATAAGTTATGTAACTATCTCGTAATCAATAATATCAGTGTTTCTAAGTGTAGTGCCATAGCCTGTGAAATGTCACAAACATTGACCATTGACCACATGTTTCGTCCCTTCCTGCAACGGGTCGCATCTCGCCAACAGTGTCAAGTATTAGGGTAGACGATTGTTTGTTTTGTTTATTTTTTTCCGTTAATGGTAATACATAGTATAAATGTGTGACTAAGTCGTTTTAGTTTACTATAACAGTATGGTGATTGTGTATGACAGGGCAGCATTAATTGACTTAAAAAACAATAGTGTTCCATTGAAACCTTTAGCGGCCGCAAATATTAACTTTTATAACCTGAATCGCGCCACTGCTAAGAAAATTAGATTTAGAGGTTGTCGGGGAGGACGTAATAATAGTAAAAATAAAAATAAATCAGAAGAAAATACTGCCGTAACCCACAATCCTAACTTCGGGACGACAGATAATGTAAAAACTCCAGTTCGAGACGTACCCGTACAGCGCTATGCAAATTTACAAACCCGCCGACTTGCATTGGCAAATTGGAATGCACGCTCAGTGAACAACAAGGTGGATGATGTTCACGATATTATTAGCCAGAAGAAGCTGAGCATCCTATCGATCACAGACGTGGCATGAAAACTACGACTCCACCTCCATAAAAAAATTGCGAGCTCTTGGCTATACGGTAATGGAACAGGCAAGACGGAAATCACCGAATGACCCCAAAAACGATAAAATCTCCTTTATCAATCATGGAGGGGTGGCAATTATTGGTCGTCAAGGACTATGCATATCAAAAAAAAGTATTGGGGAATACCAAACTTTTGATACTCTGGGGTGTTGTATTTCTTCAGCAGGAGCGTCTTTCACCTTAATTACAATCTTCCGTCCGGGGTCAAAGACTATCACTGAGGAATTTTTCAACGAATTTGCTCAACTTTTGGAGCGGGTAAACACCCTACCGGGTGCACTTATTATAACTGGGGACTTAAATATTAGGCTAGATAGGAAAACAGACGCTAACGGGATAAAATTTATTGATGTCCTAGAGTGCTACGGATGTAAGCAATGGGTAGATAGTCCGACTCATAATGCAGGTGGAATACTTGATGTTTTCATATCGAGAAATACTGATCCACCCCTCATAACGGAAGTCATAGACGTGGGACTCTCGGACCATAGACTTGTGCTTACGGAGGTTGAGTTCAACCCTCCCAAACCAGTCTACAAAACGAAGACGACCAGAGCGTGGCGAAAGTTTGACTTTGACCTGTTCGAGGAAACTAGAGTCTTACAACTAACATACCTATTTATAATAATATAAATACATGTATGATTATTGCTCGTGCTGTCAGTGGTAAAGCACACAAAAGTGTAATAATTTTTATTGAAATTAAAGAAGGTAGTCTGGGCGGTAGAAGGTAAATAGGATTATAAGTAATTCTCTCGGACTAAGTACTCGAAAACACCATTAGACCAATGGGGTCGTTATTCTGGGAACGATAATTTAAAAAGACGAGTCTTTAGTTTTGTTCTGAATTCAGTAGAGCTGTCGATTTTTCTCAAATATGAAGGGAGTTTGTTCCAGGCTGTTGGGCCTGCCGCCGCAAAAGCTCGGTCTCCGAAATTGGTATTGGGATTGCGTTTAGGTACTGAGAGTCTTCCCATGGCCGTTGAAGACGCTGATCGAAGAGATGATTGCCTAATGTTGACATCGTTTGGAGTGCATAGTTCCGCCAAGTAGGGTGGTGCCATGTCGTGTATCGCCTTAAAGACCATCCAGCATAGTTTAAACTGGATCCTCTCAGGACACTTAAGCCAATGAAGGTTCCGCAGATGTTGAGATATGTGGGAGTATTTGGAAACGCCGGTTATCAGCCTTGCTGCAGCATTGAAAACTGACTGAAGTCTGTCAGTATATATTTCGGGGAGACTTGCGTATATGCCGAAAACGGCGCTATAGAAGTAATCCAAATATTATTATTATTATTAGGCGATTAGGATCATACAGTAGGAATGTGCGCCGCTTTTCATTTTAGGCCAATTTGCCGGCTATTTTTTTTATCAATTTGGGAATTTCATTTCACTGGAATAAACATGAATATAATAATAATAATTGGATGATTTGTATAGCGCCGTTTTTGTGAAAAATCACCTCAAGGACTCTATATATATTTTTTAAATGTTTGATATGCAAAAGCATTAGAGCTGTTAATCTAAAAATGGACTCTTGAGATTTGCGTCCAGTGTTATTTTGCGCTGTATATAGTTTTGTGTTTTAGAAGATTTAAATATTAGAACGACGCATTGTGTTTTACGTTAAATATAATTTTAACTAACATAGCGCTGAGAAAACAGAATTTTAAAGTGATTAAAATTTTTTAAATATCAATGTTTAAAGGAAAAAAAATGTTGTCTTTATTCTCGAAGTTTGAAAAGAAAATCATTTTTAAGATTACGTATGGTACAAATAAGTTCATAAACAAATCCTTGTTAAATAAAACACTCGTATTATTGACGCATAGATCAAACAATCGAATTAAAATTTCAAATACAAACAGACGTACCCCGCCTTACCGCCCAACTCGTTTCGATACCAATAATGCTAGGTAATATTTCATCTTTAAACAGTTCTAAAAAGTATTAGTGGTCGGCGAGACCAGACAAAAAAATGCCTCGCCTGGATGTGACATCACCCATACATTTGAATGCGCAAGCTGGAGGTTAAGTTAGAACGTAAATATTGTTAGAAAAAAGAATATGGATTGGAGTTCCTTATTGGTAACATTGGATGACAATAATTGTGTAATATTTATTAATGGACGGCATGTGTGTGTGTTACGATATGTAAGTATTATAAAAGTTAATATGTAAATAATAATTGTTAAGGTGGTCCAGCCGGTGGCAGTGCTTTGCCGGTGAATATCCCTCTACCCGCTGTGACCAGTAAGCCCGCATGTAAAGAGGAGGAAGCACCCAGCAAGTTGTGGCATTCCCTTCACGACTACAAACAGTGAGATACTTTATATGTTATATTTTCATCTGTGTAAATCTTATATCTTGGAGAATAAATAATACTAATATGACAAGAGTCAACACTCTCAGGTGGTGGTTCATCCTTTGTGCCCATTCCTCCAGGGATGGTTCATCCTTTGTGCCCATTCCTCCAGGGATGGTTCATCCTTTGTGCCCATTCCTCCAGGGATGGTTCATCCTTTGTGCCCATTCCTCCAGGGATGGTTCATCCTTTGTGCCCATTCCTCCAGGGATGGTTCATCCTTTGTGCCCATTCCTCCAGGGATGGTTCATCCTTTGTGCCCATTCCTCCAGGGATGGTTCATCCTTTGTGCCCATTCCTCCAGGGATGGTTCATCCTTTGTGCCCATTCCTCCAGGGATGGTTGGTCAGCCAAAGAAAATGTAAGACATCAAATAATGCGTAGATATCAACTTTAATTATTTTTACATTTTACATGTAATAGATACGGACATTTCTTCTCAAACTTTGGTTAACTTCCCACAGTTCAATTTGTAGCAGTCGTTACATATTTTTTTCTCTCTTATTTGTCAATCACCTTTATTTAAAAAACAAATAACCTATGTAAAGCGCCCTTGAGGTGATTTAATCACTAAACGGCGCCATGTACATACAACATGGAGCAAAAGTCATCACCGTATTGGAAAACAGTATCTTTTCTGAAGAAACAGGTTTTTGGAACTAGTTCCTTTTAGAAATTCTGATAAAAACGAGATTTGTAGTATGTTGTAGAATTTTGCTGCCCACGAACCCGGGCACCCCTGCTTAGTCACCAAACATAATGAACCACTCGGGGTGACCCGTGGCAGAGGTGTTGGTTATCCATTGATGCCGGGGCGGCGGTATCAAATCGAAATATTGTCATGACTTTTTTTTTTTTTTTACTACATATTTGTTAATTTTCAGGTCACCGGTAATAGGATTGGAATACATCATAGAACTGTCAAGTGATTATGGCGCCATTGAGTGCTTCTGTACTCTCTGTGAGAAGAAGGGGGATGGTCACACTATTGTGAATCACATTGTTGGATTCAAGCACAAGCTCAAGTACTTGGTAAGTTATGGGATCAATAGCTCAAGTACCCGGCTGATATGTATATATCGTGGGTCTACTGCCAAAAAACGTTAAGTCAGAAATTTGACTTAATGCGGTTTTATGTATGCTCTATAAACTAGCAGAACACACAGAGCCGTGGTAAATTAAAAAATGACTAATTTAAAATATTAATTTACCGTTAAATCCGTTAACAGGTGTTTTAATCAGATAAAAAACTACAAATCACTATTTTTTTTCAAAGAATCAGCGAATTATTTTGTACTGGAAAAAATCGATTTTGCATAATAATAACATTATTTAATTTGATAAAAAAGTTAAGTTGATTCAAATTTTAATGCTTGATTACTCAAAACGGGGAGAGTTTACGTTTTATGCCGGTATACCCTCGATATTACATAGTAAACAAGTTGTGTCCCATCGCCACATGTTTTTTAAATGGCCTCCCAACTACAATAGCTATATAGGAATGCTTATATTGTCAGCTTGCAAGTTGTGTCCCGTTGCCACATGTTTTTTAAATGGCCTCCCAACTACAATAGCTATATAGGAATGCTTATATTGTTAGCTTGCAAGTTGTGTCCCGTTGCCGCATGTTTTTTAAATGGCCTCCCAACTACAATAGCTATATAGGAATGTTTATATTGTCAGCTTGCAAGTTGTGTCCCGTTGCCACATGTTTTTTAAATGGCCTCCCAACTACAATAGCTATATAGGAATGCTTATATTGTCAGCTTGCAAGTTGTGTCCCGTTGCCACATGTTTTTTAAATGGCCTCCCAACTACAATAGCTATATAGGAATGCTTATATTGTCAGCTTGCAAGTTGTGTCCCGTTGCCGCATGTTTTTTAAATGGCCTCCCAACTACAATAGCTATATAGGAATGCTTATATTGTTAGCTTGCAAGTTGTGTCCCGTTGCCGCATGTTTTTTAAATGGCCTCCCAACTACAATAGCTATATAGGAATGCTTATATTGTCAGCTTGCAAGTTGTGTCCCGTCGCCACATGTTTTTTAAATGGCCTCCCAACTACAATAGCTATATAGGAATGCTTATATTGTCAGCTTGCAAGTTGTGTCCTGTCGCCACATGTTTTTTAAATGGCCTCCCAACTACAATAGCTATATAGGAATGCTTATATTGTCATTGTCAGCTTGCTATTAAATATAATGTTATATATTATATTTTAATATTGAAATTAGGATGGAGCCCTTAACATGTTTAAACAGTAATAATTTCTAGGAAAAAACCATACCTTTGATTTTAATGTAAAGCACACTCTCTAACATCATTTACCCCTTCTAATTCTCTCGTACAATATAATATGCAAGTCTATATTTGTAATTGTCGGTTTAATTACAATAAAGCGTATTTATTTGAATGGAGTTTTGGTTTGTTTCCAGACCAGGCACTACCCGACTGCTTACAGGGCCTTGCTGGTGTATCTGAGGGAAAATGAAAAGTACCGCAAAGGAACAATACTAGTGCTACACAATATCGCCAATTGCATAGAGCAAGCTTATGGAAGATTACCACCAACCGTTGTTAAAAACCAGGACTTTCTCCTCGACAGGTTCTCTATGTCTAATAGATTTTATACAGTGGCTCCTGCCCTTTCCAGGATCTTAAATCCGAATCGCACATTAAATAATCAGAATAATTAAATTGTGCCCATTTCAATGTTTTAACCTAACCAAATGTATTTCCAGAATAAAATATATAAAGGCGATATCTCTAGCTCATCACTTTTCCGAGAGAGATGGGGGAACCTTTGAGGATCTGGTGGATGGGGAGTACATCACTTTACTGTCTGAAACAGGTGAGTTAACAAACAGTCCACATTCATTACATAACATCTTTGAAACAATATGCAATTCCAATGGTTTTGTTGGCTGATTTAGTGACATGTTGTGCTGCATTCTTTAGCCAATACTTCATATCTGCCCTGATGATGGACACTGATGGGCTGTTGGATATGTCAATATTTCTTATATGCAGTGGTTTTTTCTCTTCTTTTATCTGATCCCTGGCGTGTGAGGTCAGCGTTTTGAAAAAGTTAAAATAAATTATGTATGTTGTGTTTTTAGGCATATTAGTTTGTTTTTTTTTAAATTACTAGCTGAGGCACCCGGCTTCGCTCAGGACAACATTCGAGAGTGTTCTAGAATGTTTTACAATGATATTCCTGATTCCCTATTCCCGAACATTCCAGAATGTTCCGGGATGTTGTCGAATGTTGTGGAATGCTCTCGAATACTTTTTTTATAATATATATTGATTAAAATTATCGAACCTTTTAGAACTTTCCAGAACCTTCTAGACTCACCGCCACTCATTTCTGAAAGCTTCTAGAACTTTCTGCTTCCATAACTTTCTAAAGCATTTACGAACCACCCAGAACGTTTTGAAACCTTCTAGACTTACCGACATTCTCTGCCACTCCTCCCAGAACTTTCTACAGCTTTATCAAACCTTCTAGAACTTTCTGGAAGACTGTTCTTGAAATTTCTAGAGGGCGAAACTTCCAGCCCTTATATCTTCAAAAGCACAATCTATAGGTAAAAACGGGAACCCCCCATCCTGGAGGGGGGATAGAGATCTACCACACCATATAACTCCCTTGATCATACCGGGACTCGTTTCTGAGTTTTTGCGGGCTGCACATTTTTTTGGACTTTCTTTTATAATATAAATTGATTATATTATTATATGGTGATTTTGCTTTCAGATATGCCTGTACCACAAAATCAACCTAATGCTGCCAGTGAAAGTTTGTATGTATAAAGTCTATTATTATTCATTAGTGTTTTTAGGAAAATTTGTATTAATAACATTATGCATGGATGAAATAAAAAGATAGATTAAATGTATGAAGAATGGTAAGGCTGTTGGTTTCGACAATATTCCTGCTGAATACTTTAAAGGAGAAAACCATATAATTCTCACATGGTTATGAAAACTTTTTAACCAGTGTTTGGAGGAGGGTTACACGCCATTAGATTGGAGGAGGGCTGTGATCATGCCTCTATACAAAGGTAAAGGGTCACGTATGGAATGTGGAAATCACAGCCTGCTAAGGTCAGTTGGAAAGCTGTATGGTAAGATATTTATTGAAAGGGTACAAACGAAAACAAAGGATAAAATATGATGTGCAAGGGGCATTTATGTTTTATTTATGGGTGTATGGATTAGATTTTCTGATTGCGTATGCTCACAGAGAAGTTTCTGGCAAAAAACCAGAAACTTTTCTGTGCCTTTGTAGATCTACAAAAAACATACGACCGAGTTGACAGGAAAAAATTATGGAAGGTATTGTCCAAGTATGGAGTGAGTAGAAATCTCATATAGGCAATCGCGTCTCTGTACGAGGAAAGCGTTGCATGTGTTAGGATAAACGGAGATTTTACGGAGTGGTTTGACATCACAAAAGGTGTTAAGCAAGGCTGCGTAATGTCACCGCGGTTATTCAATCTATACATGGATAATTGTATGCAAGAATTGAAAGAGGTGGGCTTGGGCGCGAAAATGAGTAATCTGAAAGTATGTTGCCTGTTGTATGCTGATGATGCAGTGCTGATTGCTAACAGTATGGAAGATTTACAGTCCCTCGTATCTAGTATGAATGAAGTATGTATGAAGAATGAGCTAATGATGAATGTAAGTCATGGTGTTTGAAAGAGAGAGTACGAAAACAGTGTGCAATATAGTTGTGAATGACGAATACTTGGAGCAGGTCGATGAGTTTGTATATTTGGGAAGTATGTTTACGAGATGGAAAGACTGATAGGGGTATTGAAAGAAGGGTGAATGCCGGAAACTCCATTAACCGAGTACTGAGCGCGGTTGACGCTAACAAAAAGTTGTCCAAAGAAGCGAAACTAGCAGTCCACAATGGAGTGCTAATACCAACCCTGATGTATGGCAGTGAGTCAAGGAATTGGCGGAGGAAGGATGAAAGTAAACTGAATGCCGTAGAAATGACATCTCGGAGACGAATGTGTGGTAAAACCATGTATGATTGTGTGAAAAATATTGAGATTTGTATAGAATGCAAGGCTTTTGTAAGCGTTATGAGTAAGATTAAGAAAGGGACGCTTAGACGGTTCGGGCATGTAGAGCGAATGAACGAAGAAAGGAGTGTAAGAAGAATGTATGACGCAAATGTGAATGGAAGAAGAAACCGGGACGCCCGAGGAAGACATGGCACGATCAAGTGAATCAAATACTTGAGTCGGGCCATGTCAGAAGTCGGAATAACAGAAGAGGTATGAATGTGAATGAAGCAAGAAGTGTATGCCAAGATCGAGTTGTTTGGCGGTCCGTCCTCTCTGCCCACCCTTGCGGGGAAACGGCGTGATGGTTAGTTACTTGGTCTATGATGAAAATAATGATAAAAAACTAAAATAGTTTTTAAATAAAAGACACTTTTAAACTTTATTCCACTTTCATTTTTGACCGTGACCGGTTTCAGCCTGTGATGGCTATCTTCAGACTGGGACATTTAATTCTTAAACTATGGGTTATATACAATTTTGGGTGTCAGGGATAACAAACCATGATTTTACTTAGATTACATTTTTCAGTATTGTTATAGCATGATTTTATAAAACTAACCCATAATTTAAGAATTAAATGTCCCAGTCTGAAGATAACTGTCACAGGCTGAAACCGGTCATGGTCAAAAATAAAAGTGGAATAGATTTAAAAAAAGTGTCTAATGGAATTCCACCATGTATTTAACAGTTGCAAAAATAGAAATACTAAAATAGTTGCAGAACTCAATAATAACATCAGTAAATTTGATTTTCTTAAAATAAATAAAATGGAATTCTACGAAAACACAGTAACAATAAATAAATGTTCAATGAAATTCATCCACAAACCAACAGCTTAAATGGATGGTTGAAATATTATTAACTGTAATGTTTATTAATAGGTATCGTAGTAAACAAGTGGTTTTGAAAGTGGTTTGAACTTCAGTATTAGAAAATTATTTTGTTTTCGGATAAATGAAAGTCAATGTTTAATCATTTAAATCAGAAATTTTGTATAAAGTTTTCAAAGGTGTTGTTTTTATGTTTTCAGGATACACATGAAGTTATCTTCTCCACCCAAAACAGTTCAACAACAACGCACAGTTAATATAAAGGATACAATTAAAATTTCTATTACATCCACTTCAAAGAGCTTTGAAAAAGCTCAGGAGGTAATAATTTCAACACAACTTCCCACAAGTGTTCACATCAAACATCTGCACTTTCTTTCCCGCTTTTTATCTATGTTTATTCCCTTTCCACGTGTGTTCCCACCACCACTTAATACTTATTTCTTTCTAGGTAAAGGATTTGCGAGACAACTTAAATGCATTGAAAGCACATAAAAGTGATACAAGAACACCATCATCAAAATATGTTAAAGGTATTTTAGCAATGTTGTCAGTATACAAGCATTTGAACTACATACTTAGTTGGCCGTGATATGCATTCATTCTCTCTGCTGTATTATTCATGTCATTTGTTGTTTTAGGCCTGTACTCTAGTGGACAGTCTGCTGATGGAAATAAACTGGATTCTCTTTCTCCGCCCAGTGACTCCCATAATTCCGATGGACGTGGCTTCAACAAAAGATTCATTAAAAAGTTCAGTCCTAGAGGAGTACCTTTCCGTTCTGGAAACAGCAGAGAGAGAAATTACAGAGAGAGAAGTGGATCTCGAGAGAACAAGAGGGGGAGGGGCAGGAGCCGCTCTCCCGTGAGGAGGTCTCCCCGGAGGAGCAGGTCCCCGCGCTACCACCAGCACCCTGGGGATAAGTACAACACATTTCACAGGTCAGTCATTTAATAATTGTTGTGGCTAATCCGTTAGTATGGAATAGGCTGCGTGCAACGTTTCCTTGTTTCCTTATCCAAGTCATGCTAATTATTTCTGTTTCAGGCCACCTCTTGAAGAACCAAAACGATTAGTTCCTGAAGTTGACAGTGTATGTTCCTAATTAATCATTTACTGAATAACTTACTATAAAGTAACCTTTGTAATTAATTCTTTTATTTTGTACTTAATTTGACAGATGAAAGGGGCATACAAATTGGATCTGTTGCAAAGGAGAATAGGAGAGTGTGTGAGAGTGCATAAAAAAACTTTGGAATATCACGAAAAAAATCCTGAAAAACATCCCCTTTATCAAGAGGAGTGGAAAAAATACTGGAATAAACGATACAAGGAACTTAAAGCTGGTAAATATGATTTAATCTCCAAGTGTTGTTTCTGCCAGTTATCTTCCATTCTTTTCTACCGAGTTCATATTATTGAAAGAATCGAAAGTATTCAATAAAAGTATATTAAGCATATAAATTACATACATAAATACATACATCTTCTTCCCCTTGTCCTACTCGGGTCGGGGACACATCACATCGACAAGGCCTCCCTCGCACAGCCTCTGGAGTTGCTTCTCCCATCTGTGTCTGGGATGGCCCACTGGATGTCTTCCCTCTGGAATAGCACTGAGAATTTTCAGTGGAATTTGACCTTATGGATTTCTTAACACATGCCAAAGCCACCTCAGTTGCGACTCTTCTATGAAGAGTAATAGTGGTTCGATGTTAAGCTCTTCCCGGATCATCGAGCTTCTTATTTGATCCCATCTTGTGACTCTTGCAACTCCTCTCAAAAATCTCATTTGGCAGCTTGGACCCTAGAAAGTGTATGCTCGTTCAACATCCAGATCTAGTGACCATAAGCAAGTGTGGGAAAAGGACATGGCTCCACGCTCACCCCTCACCCTGCTAAATTTGACTTCTTCCCCTCATCCATAACAGCACCCCTGTTGATTCTCTTCTCTGTGCCTAAAGAGCTATTCTGGTTCTTTTTAAGGAAAATTCCTTTTCCTCGGGCTTAAAGACTTCTTGCTTAACTGCGGAATTCCGGAGAGGCATATTAAAAACAACAGATTGTTAACAGATTATCTGAAAACACAAATGGATGAAATATCTTCAAGTGGCCCGAGGTTTTGAACCAAAGCTTTTGAAAACAATTACAATATATTGTATTTTAATCAATTTAAATTTTATTTTTAAATAGCAAGAATATGCCTTTTAACGGAGAATTACATTTTGTCAAAAGGTACCTGCCTCACTAGATAGTAATGACCCTTTTCTGTTACTACTTCTAAAAGTGACATTTTCCATCGTGGTATATCTATGCCGACCGTAGAGTTGGTTCATTTTACTCATTTAACCAATTCGATTCCAATCCCGAGTTCAGCCACACTGACTAGATTCCTCGGACTCGGTCCTTAGTTCCTTTCGGTCTGCCGTTCCGCCGAATCCGGTGGAATGACAGGAGTCATCGTTCCGCCGGAAAAACGTACATATTGCACCTTTCAATATGGTCATTTTTCATTTCTGATTCTGGAAGCAAAAATCATCACATTCCCCGTATATGTCTGCAATATAACATGCAATTTAATAATATGGAAATTATTAAGAATAACCTTCAGAAATATCTGTATGAAGTAACGCGTATGATCACAAATGAATTGATGGAGCATGGAATGTATTGAGAGCATCTCCTATGCCCATCCTGTCTTCCTCTTCCCTTTACCTTCTTAATTTAATGTAAAATAAAACTCCTGTCTCAATATTAGCATAACAAACTTTTTGGCTTAGCCTTGTTTAACCACCTATTTATCTTTGTATTTTTTTGCCGGCAACAAATAAATACAAAACACCCAAAATAATAATTTTTTTAATCACATAATTCACTAATTAAAAGTGTATTAAAAGTGGAATACAAACAACAACAAAAAATAAGGAAGTTAGTTATTAGGATAGTCTCCTTCAACGGAAACAATCTTCCCAATATGCCTTCCGTTGATATGCTTGCTTAGTCAAGTTAGCCCCAGAAGCTCGGCGCATAGTACAGGGCCCGCAGATACTTTAATACTACACAACTGCTGACCCTGTATAAATTGCAAGTGCTCCCCACTGTTGAATTTGGTAGCCACCTCTGGTCTGGAGCCCCAAATTACATGAAAAAAACCCTTGACTGTAGAAACGGGCTGTCCGTTTAATAGATTCCTATATCTTAATAAACGGATTGCAATCTCATTAAAAAAAAATACTTAGAGATGACAAAAATATATAGTTTAGTAAAAACTTCAATAATATATGTTTAATTTTTTTTAATGGAGATTGAGGATAGTTTTCAAGTAACTTGTGATACAAGTTTTTTTTTTTATTTTTTTTATTAGCCATTTGTTGAATTTTTTTAAGTAGATATATAAATATATTTTTTTTTACAATAACTCTGCACGGGTGGCCCCGAGGGAAATAATTTCCGTCAAGGCCTGTCATCTTTGGGGATGCTGTGTGGAGGGTCTTTTTGAGGACAGGAAGGAGTGAACTTGTGCCTTGAAGAGACGCATTGTAGGACAGAGGAAACACAGAGGTCAAATCATTCCACAGCCGAGCTGTTGAACACAAGAACGTGTCGTAGAAGCGACCCGTTTTCATATGACAAATATCAATCATGTGCAAATGTCGGGTGCACATTTGTCATGTTTCCCGACTATGCACCGGTTCCGAAAGGATCAATGACACTAGTTCCTCAGAGCATCTTCCATTTAAATATTGGTACAACAGGAACAGCATTCCCTCCTGACGTCTGTGCTCTAAAAATTGTAATCCCTTACGATAAAATATTATAAGATATATACGAGGTGTGTTCAAAAGAAAAGGTGAATTTTGAATTTTCGCAGGCTGTGTACATTCGATTATCGAATTTTTTTTTTGTCATGTTGGTACATATATGTTTATTATATGTTAGCATTATCAGCCATTTTGGATTAATGGTTTGTTTTTGACAACTGGAAAAGTCACGTTTTTGTGTGTTCTTCGATTTTTTACTTAACGATTTTTTTTGGATTAAAGAATATGTATTAAATTTTGTGTTAAAAATGGAATAAAGTGCTCCAACGCACTTAGAATGTTGACTGTGGCATTCGGTGAGTCTACTTTGTCTCAAAAAAGTGTTTATAAGTGGTACAAGCGCTTTACAGAAGGCCGAGAAGATGTTAATGACGATGAGCGTCCTGGAGTTGCAACTACGTCAACAAACGAAGAAAACATCTAAACAGTGAAGAAAATGGTTTTGGAAAATCGTCGAATCACTATTAGGGAAGTTGCAGAGGATGTTGGCATATCAATCGGCTCATGCCATGCAATTTTCTCAGATGTTTTGGGCATAAAACGTGTGGCAGCGAAGTTTGTTCCGAAATTGCAAAATTTTGAGTAAAAGCAACGTCGCATTAGTATCGCTATTAGTATTGCTCAGGAGTTGTTGAATGACTTCAACTACGATCCAGATTTGCTCAAAAGGGTCATAACTGGTGATGAAACGTGGGTATATGGTTATGACGTCGAAACCAAGGCCCAATCATCCCAATGGAATCGGCCAGAAGAGTCAAGACCGAAAAAGCATGCCAAGTACGATCAAATGTGAAGGTTTTACTCACTGTTTTCTTCGATTACAATGGCGTGGTGCATCATGAGTTCTTGCCAACCACCGTATTCACCAGATTTGGCTCCCTGCGACTTTTTCTTATTCCCGAAACTGAAGAGACCAATGAAAGGAAAGCGTTTTGCCACAATTGATGAGATAAAGTCAGAATCGAAGAACGAGCTGATGGCCATACCGAAAAGCGCATTCCAGAAGTGCTTCGAGGATTGGAAGAAACGCTGGCATAAGTGCATTATATCTGAGGGGGATTACTTTGAAGGCGAGAAAATGGATATTGATGAATAAATAAATACTTTTTGAAAAATTCAAAATTCACATTTTCTTTTGAACAAACCTCGTATAACCATTTTGGGTTATTTTCAGTTATGTGTTGAGAGATTTCCTTTAGGAAGATGTTGAATATAAAAGGTGCGAGGTGGCATTCATGTCTTTTCGCAAAAATGTATTAAAAAATCTGTTTGCCTCTTAACAATAAATCTTTTAAACAATTTGATCTGTAAAGTGGTACAATAAAATACTGTAACTTTATATCGACGGTTCCGATGAACAATGTCGGATGTGTGAATTGGTAACTTTGCATTAGAGGTGGGCGTTTCAGTTTCTTTTTTAAAATAACCGAAGCCGTTTCGGTTTCTCAAAATAAACATCTACTTGAAACCGTTCAAAAATAACGTACTAAAAAAAAAAAATTGAGAAACGTTTATATATTTATTAAAATTGTTTATATCTAGTTTTCTAGTAAGTAGTTTTCCCAGAATAGCTACTCATATCCAGAGGAATTATTTTTTTGACATTGCCGATCAGAATGCCTGTGAACAACGCATACAATTTTTTTGCTTTCCGATGGGCAATTCCTGCACACTAAAAGAAAAAACGAATTCTGTTGGAAGAAGGTACTATTATACATTACCTAATATGTTTCTGTATCTGTTTGTATATAATAAGACGAACAAAAATTTGTCGAGCGCTCTCGGGTGATTTTTCACAAATACGGCGCTATACAAATCATCAAATTATTATTATTAAGTTAATAAAATATGGGGACGGGTTCGGGGTCGACTTCGGCAATAATAAAAAATAAACGTATAATACGTACAGAATTATGACAAAAAAACCACCCGCCACTCACATTTGTAACGAAATGCGTTTTCAAATTAGATACCCACAACAGATTCAATATGATATACTCGTCTTACAAAATATTATACAATATCATCCCCAGTACTTTCTAAATGCAACTGACTAAACAGTAAAATAATAATAACCCTTTTTCAAGAAATAATAATAATTATTATTTTACTTGAGGAGTGTCGGCGGCGTTCTTGTAAACATTCAGTTTTTAATTACCTAGCCAGCTAAAGTGAATGCGAATTGTAAAAATACTTACGCTTTGTTTCCTGAGCCACAATTCACTACGGTAAAAGGTTCACCCTTTTTTCGACGTTACTAAAATTAGCTGATGGACAGCAAGCATATCCAGCTTGTAGTAAAAAATACCGTGTATTTTGCGCCTCCCTAAAATTAAATTAAGAGCTGGATAAAACTTTTTTCGTATATCGGTCAAATTAGTTGATATTTCACAATACGCGAAAGTAAATGTCGCGTCATGTATTCTCCTTAGGCGTCTTTCCTTATAGGTCCGTTCAATCCAGTCTATCCCAAATATTTCGTGTCTGAAATTTGAAAATAATAATTATTTCCATAATTTCTTCAAACGATTGGTAACTTTGTGGCGTCATGTATTCATATATTCCTGAGGATGATAGCATTGCTATCGAAACATGTAGAGATATTTATTTATTTTTATAAAAGTGGTGTAAACAAAGTACATTTTTAATTATTTCCATATTTTAATTTTACAACAATGGATGATAAGAATAATATCCTGGTCGTAGGCCTTTTGGTTAAACATTGGCTTCGATAGATACTTTGCTAGATATATGGAAGTGAGGCATGGAACTGGTAGAGGTAGGATAAAAGTAGACTGATGCTGTAGAAATGAGATCCCTGAGGCGTATGTGTGGTGGAACTACGTCTGACCGTGTAAAAAATGTTGAGATTCGCAAATAATGCCAGGCTGATATGAGCGTAATGAGTTAGATTAAGAAAAGGACGCTTAGACGGTTTGGCATGGCACGATCAAGTGATCCAAAGTCGGGCCATGTCAATAGTCATAATAACAAGAGAGTATGTATGAGACGATGTATGAATGTAAATGAAGCAAGGTGTGTGTGCCAAGAGTTGTTTAGCGGTCCGTCCTCTCTGCTTACTCCTGGGGGGAAAAGGCGTGATGGGTTATTTGGTTAGATTCCTACTTATCCGAATGAAGCTGTCGAAAAAAAAAACAAGTATTCTTATTATAAAATTCTTCCTAGAAGTCGATTCCCATGAAATTTTACGCAAAACGTAGCTCCCAAACTCTAAAATGTTGAGAACCCTTCAACCGTTCTCTTAACGGTTGCAGTGAATTCATTTATTTACAACGGGTTACGGCGCATCATCGCGTTCCGTATTTCGTTTTTTCGAAAGCGTTAAAGAAAGCGTTTCGCGTGAAACCGTTACTAAGCGTTTCGGTTTACGACGATGAATCGTGTTGCGGGCGGACATTACATTTTTTAAAACAGTTTTCGATGAATCGTATTCTGCGTTGCGGGCGGACGTTACATTTTTTAAAGCGTTTATTTAAAACTGGTTACGGCGGATCGCGTTCGGGTGCTTAATTTTTTCCTAAAAATTTATTTTAAACAGGTTACGGTATATGGCGTTCGGCGTTGCGGCCGGGCATTTAATTTTTTCGTGAGCGTAAATTTGCAACGGTTTACGACGGGTATGATGAGTTTGGTAAAGTATTGCGGGGAGCTGTTTTAAATGTTCCGTGCGTAATTCTCAAGTGAATTGTGCTCTACAGCAGTGCTCCGCAACCTTTTCTCATCTACGGCACACCAAAATTCTTCCTAGAATTCCGCGGCACACTAAAAGCTAGAATATATAGGTATTCAATTGAATTTTACAATAAATTTTCGTTGATTGCATTTGACGCGGCACACCTGTATTCGGCTCACGGCACACCAGTGTGCCACGGCACACCGGTTGCGGAGCACTGCTCTACAGGAATCATTTCGCGCGGGTTTATTGCTGACGTAGTTATACGTTTTTTTTAAACAGTTTTTCTAAAATCCCCGAAACGGTTGCAACCGTTACCGAAATTAAACGCTTTCGAAAAAACAGTTTTACGTTTTTTTTACTCATCTCTACTTTGCATAAGAGCTGTAGTAGTTGCAATAATATGTTTTTACAATTAAATAAATAGGGGTTAATGCAAAATATCAAAAACAGGACTATATTTCTTTATCTCAAAAATAATAAAAATGTAGACGTGAAACTCTATTAAACAGCTCAGGAAGATACCATTGTACATCTGACATTGGTCATTGGGACCGTCGTGTGTACATGTGTATGTACGACGTACGTATGTGCGCTTATGTTTTGATTCAACTGGTAACTAATTTCAGATAGAAGCACACTTTGAAGCAGGTGCATATCACATAATACGTATATGTAATACCAACTTTGAGATAGTATTTTATGCAACTAGCGCCGTTTGATCTAAATCAAAGTGGGTATTCTTTCACTCTTCGTTGTGGAGATATCAGGATGAAAGTGACCAGAAACCAATGCAAATCCTTTGTTCATGCCATCGATGCTATTGTCGACCTAAACTGCCGTGATAAGTAAAAACACAATATCTTCCTTAACCCGTTGATGAGCACGACGTATTTATATGTCAAATGTAAACAGTATCGAGTACGGGTAGCACGTATCAAAACTTCTTCAAAATATACGTTGTACCCTTGAACGGGCGGGATTCAGTTTTACGTTTTACGAATGTGTGAGTCATCAGTACGTGCATCGACATGAATTTAAGAGGAACGGCTGCGCGGCCTGTTTCATACAAAACTTAATTTTGGATTTGAAGGAAATCCACCGGTTAACAGATTAAGAATCTCTAGGAAGATACTGCATTTTTACTTACCCACGGCAGTGTTGGTGTTTATAGAAGTGGATGTTAAATTAGTATTTTTGTCCCACCAGCAAATGCAGATGTGACCCAATTTGATTTTAAACCAGAGTGGATAGTGTTCTGGGGAAAGCGCATGAAGGAGCTGCACTTTGCCCAAATTGAGGCTCTAAAGCTGGAGCAATGCAGGCTGCTGAGCTTTCCTGTAGAAGAGCCAATGTTCTCCAGTTATTTTAAGTTTTTGGATAAAACAACCACAGAAATGAGGTAAAAAAAAAATCAATAATTACATATTTGCCATTGATAATAATGAATAACTATTAGGAACGAAACGTTTCCTTGGGTGCAAAGAAAGATACATAACATATATGTCTGGATTATTTTATTTTATTTGTTCATTTCTTAGAGATACAAACAGGACATTTATTTATGACATACTTGTATGACAAAAAAAGTTAATAAACAATATAAATGTCTAGACTAATGCGTCTGCACCATTCACATTAGATTACACACATACAAAATAGCCAGGTGTCTTTCTTTGACCCTAAGGGATTGTAAAATAAGAGTGCTCTATGGTCATTTCAATTATTTTTCTAAGAATAACATTTTCTGAAATACGTATGTCAATTATTTTTATTTTTCCGAAAATATCATTTTCTGTTCTATCAATCTTCAATATATGTATTGTATAAGGTATATAACTAAGTTTGTTTTTGTATTGGTAAATTTCAGCTCTCCGGAGAATATAGACAAACCACGCAATGTTTCGCCTCTATCCATGGAAAGAAGACGCGAGATCCCTAGCAACGATGATATAGACTTCAGAGATGGTAGATACACCAGAAATTGTAGAGATGATAGAGACCCCAGAGATGGTAGAGACAGCAGAGATGGTAGAGACAGCAGAGATGGTAGGGACATCAGAGATGATAGGGATGCCAGAGATGGTAGAGACACCAGAGATGTTAGAGATAGTAGAAACAGTAGAGGTAGGGATGCCAGAGATGGTAGAAACGCCAGAGATGGCAGAGACTTCAGAGATGTTAGGGATGGTAGAGACAGCAGAGATGGCAGGGATATCAGAGATGGTAGGGATGGAGGAGATAAGAGGAATTACCAGCCAAACAGAACAGGGGAGAAGGAATCCAGACTTATGAATAAGGAAAGGCGCTTCGAGTCCCCTCTGAAAATTTCCAAAGCAGTAGATGAGTGAGTGCTTTTCTTTTATTTTTTTTTATTGCTTTTTTGTTACTTTGCAGTGTAAGGAGAGACATTTTTGTATCTTCATATTATGTCATTTCAACGATCTGTCATAATTCAAATCGTTCAATTTTGATACGCGTTTGCAGTTGGGTCGATTACGGCGTGAACTGTATTTAGTTTTCCTGTCAGGAGATATTTTTCAAATCATTCGAATTTAATCGGCTTTTTCATTTGCGTGGACTACATTTAGTTCACCTGGCGATCTGTTATAAAATCAAAATGACCACTCAAACATTGCAAAAATACTTTTCCCCACAATTCTGTGTTATTGTTTATATATGCTTTTATGTGAAGTTGAGAGATAACATACGTTCAGTTGTCAGCCGTACTCGCGTCTGTGTTCTGCTGTTCTGCACTGCTCAGTGGTGGTAGATATGAATAGATCTTAATACTGCAGTAGGGTCGACGATGGCTTGTTCTGTAATACTTTTACTCTTTTGACTCTCGAATTCGATTTTTAACGAATTAATATTAATGAACTATGTAGGTTGTAAGTATTTTAATTGACTAATGCACGAGTGACTCAAATAAAAAGTATGTACTCTCGTGCATTCGTCCGTCCGTAAAATTGAATAATATAAATATGTTTAAAATTAATTTTTTTCGATTAAAAAACCTTTATAACTTTTTTCCACGTATTTATTTTCGACCGGACCGGTTTCACCCTATCACGGGCATCGTCAGACTGGCTCAATGAATACTAAATCTTCGGTATAAATAGCATCGATGTCGGGAGTGAGTTCCCCTGCTTTCTAATATTGTTTTTATTTATGACTTGAAATTTGTTTTATTGCTGACGGTACTGTTACAGCAGAAAAACTAGGAAGAACCATCTGTTCAAATAAAAGCTGACACAAATGACTTTATATAATTTAAAAAAAAACCATAGATTCAGTATATAAACACAATGTAAACCGTCTTCCAGGGGGTAATAAACCAACCCGAAAGTATGTTTCTAATTTTAAAAAAAAAATGGTTTGTTTTTTAGTTTTTTTTATTTAACGTAATTTCGACTGTGAGTAAGTGTGTGAAACATGCTTGTACAATGGTGATTCGTGACTTTATAGTGCTAAGTTTGAAAAGAAATGATGTTTTTAATGTTGTATTAATTTGAGTATTTGAAGTCAACACACTTCGGCAGGCGGGCCGATCTGTTGATCAACTGATCTCCGCGCGCAAGTGTACATGTAAGGGGATTTCTCAGAGATGGGAGCGAAGTGTGGCCTGATGTGACTGTGTGATATGTCGTACAGTTTAAAAGTTTTGCTACAGTTTTAACAATAGATATCATAAGATAGACATCGCTATGCCCATTTACCAATTAAAATAATCACGTCATGTCATAATTACCTGAGAGATTATAAATTACTTACATATGAACAGTGCAAATTTAGTTTACTTGCAATGTTTCATTAAAAAATTAACTGGTACTGCTTTTTAACTTTCTATTTTTTACTTTTGATTTTCCACAAGCAGTCGTTGTAAAGCCATAAACAAAAAAAAAACATAAGTGCGGCACTCGCTCAAACGCTTACGTGTAAAGGCATAGCATGTCGATCGCTGAGAAAAACCTATGCGTCGAACTATCGGGAGATCTGGGCGTTCGGACTGCAGGTCGCTGTTTTTACACACCACTTTTCATGTCATGTAAAGCTAGAAAATTGTCTATAACATGAAACCGATGTAAAACCTAATACATTAAAAACATAACATTCTTTTCATATTCATTCTTATGAAAAGAATTTTGATAAGAGAAATTTAGATAATTATTTAATCAATTTAATAGGTTATATATTGGTTTTATGTTATAAAAAATTGTATTTTTATATTAGGTAACATAATCCTAAACGTTCATCTAAATAAGTCTATTTTTTTTAAAAATTATATTAGGTTGATAAACATGAAAGGTTTCGTATCTCTGAATATGACTTTTGCAAATAGCTGCCTTTTTACTTATGACGGCAGTATATAATATGCATAAATTTCATGAACCGCAGGAGGAATAATGCCAATTGTTTAATTTCAGCGGCTCAGACTTTTCTCCGTGGGATGATGATAATGACAGTGTGGACTCTGTCATCATTGTGTCCAGCAGGAAAGGTGAATCCGTGTCACGAGATTCTAAGACTGCACCGGTTCTTGGGAGAGATGTTATTTCAACAGAACGAGAGAGGTTTGTATTCTTACTGTTGTATGGAAATGGACATTAAATGAACACCCACCTGAGTGAATTGAGTCCTTGTTGAAGTGGTCAATATGCAGATTAGTGTACTATGATGCAACAATACAACTGCAGAGGTGACAGCCTCCATAGTCTACTGATCTAAGCATTTTGCTTTTGATCGGGAGGTTGCTGGGTCCATTCCAGCACACCACTTGTTTTATTTATTTAATGTATCGCCACTGCCAAGTTTGGGTGAAGTGATGTTTATGGATTACAAAACTGGCTCTACAGCTGTCTTAATAGGTTCGCTGCTGGTGGCTCCGGTCGGAGCCACGAGGATTATGTCTGCACGAGTATCATTATTTCGCCGGCACTCACCGCGATTAGTTTTATTTGTAGTCGGCTCGGCTATTCTCTTATTCTAATAAGTATATTTTAAAGAAAAAAAAAAGTTTTTTTAGTAACTGGCACCTAGGGTCAGGTCTAGTGTGCATAGGCGGCAGCGAACCTGTTACATTATTACTTAAATATACGTTACAAAATACATGGAAAAAGAGTTGTTACGATTCCACTAGGAGGGATGATTTGTAAATCTTAATGCCTCCGCATTATTATTTAATGTTACTTTATCTTGTTCATTTCAGGAGCTTTGGTCGATCTTCCAAGCCCATTAGAAAAGAGGTTTCTGAATTTAAGAGTGATAAAATGGACATTAATGCAATTTCCATTCTCCGCTTGCTCACCGCTCTGGAGAATTATCTTGGAAGCTTGGGACCCAAAATTGTTGACCTTTTGGCTGTTGCTCTGAGAATGGAGAAGGTGTTGTTTCATTCTCTACTTGTTATACATTATATATTTCTATAGCCGTATAATCCTTTCAAATACTTTGATTTTTCTATAAACTTTTAATAATATATATTTTTTCTGGCCACTTACTTTTGACGGGTTCAAAACCATACCCCCTCTTGTCATTAAAGGTTTATCGCGGGCTTAAAACATATTTTAGGTCATAGCTCACGTTTCACCTTATTCCTTCGATAGTAGCCCAGTCGTTTCGTGTTTGATTTCCCGGTTCCTCCCATTTGCTTTACTAAGGATTTTGTTTATTTCCAGGACAAGCCAAACTCTTCAGATGACATTCTGCTGGACGACACGTACAATGTGTTGTTTGAAACGGTGAAAGAGAAGCTGAAGGGGCAGCTGCTGGCCGGCCTGGTGGAGGGCAACGCCGTGCAAGCCACCAAGACTGCCATCCAGTACACGGCCTCCTTGCTACACAAAGGCACTCAGCTGGCCGCCACCAAGAAACTAATAGAAGAACAGGAAAAACTCAAATCAAAGGTTACCTACCCCTATATTATATTTGTGTTAACAGTTTGTTCATTTTGAATATTGCCATGTTGGACACGGTATAAAACCTGACTAATCTGTGCCCCAGCTAGTGATGCACTAGTGCACTCGAGAACAGTAATATTTCCAAAGTCTTTTTGTTCTAAATGTCTTCTATTTTTTTATCTTAATGAAAGTGTATTGTATTCTAAGAGTTAATAACGACCCTAAAATTAGTTTATATATATCAAATAATGAGAAAGTAACGAGCTGAAGTGAAGTGAACCCGGATAAAACGTATACAACCGTGTCTCGTGACGTCACACGCGACACGATTCAGTACAATTCATAGTTCGAATGGCTGCCACACCTGTCATTGTGTGTATCGTGACATTATGCACTAATTTCTATTCGTGTTCCTTTTTGTATCTAGTTTGACTTTTATTATTTCAAGTATTTTTAGTTTATATATTATTAAGTGAAGTGATAATAAGGTCAATGCAGCTTCGTTGAGCAGTTGAGTCGCTCTGCTGATTGGCCTGTAAAGCGTGGCGCTGGTCAACAGAAGTTCTCTCTTTCGGAGCACAAAATAGTGCATGGGATCTCCCACGAGTATACATATGTATTGTTAGCAATAAATAAAAGACCGAATGTTTAGAATCCAATATATTCAATTAGGTCCCTTGTAACAACAATAATCGGTAAGGGTATGTTTATCCTTTTGATTCAAATCCAATCCAGCCGTTGGGGGTTGGAAGAATGCCTGCCTGCTCTTCCTGGGTGATGAGTAGTTCTCCGCTTGGCCGGCAGAGGCGCTCCGTGCCTCTGGTGGCCAGATTGCGAACCAAACCTCTAGCGGAAATATTTAAATATGCAGATAACAGTATGTAAACATTATGAAGTTTTACATATCGTCATCAACGGGAATATACCCCCCATTTGGTTGACTTTATTAAAATTATTTAAATATTTGTAAAATCATGAAAAAGAAAAATTGTAAGGTTTTTATTTGTGAACATACATTGTGGCATCGAAAATTACAATGCATATATATATATTTTTTTTAAAACAACTACTTACTAAACTTACTTTAAAAAATCAGTTTTTAGTTCCTCCTGAACAATTCATTATAAACCCTTTGAACCCTATAGGCCGGTAAACCGGCCTGATTTGGCGAGGCAAATACCCGAAAGGCCTATATTTTTTTTTTGCTACTGGAAGTTTGCAATTATTATGAACTAAAAAATAGTTTTCTTATTGACAAATGATTTTCGATCAAAATTGCATTTTAGTAAAATATTATTTTTTGTTCAAAAATTGCTCAGGAGCTCAGGGATATGGTGCTAATACAATGAACGCCTTACGGTTCAAAGGGTTAACACATGGAAGGTGTTGTTTTCCCATTGATCATGATATAAAATTCATTGATTTTTTTTTAGAACATCCAATTGAATTATATTTAAGTTTTAATACTGACTTGAAAGATATGTATCGGATTTGAAGGGAATAATGTATAGCAAAGTACACTTGTCAGCATGTACTTATTACGGGTACCACAGTTAAAAGAGAACGGTGAACTTTGTATAGTTGTAGTAACGACGATCTACTCCATTACCTACTGTAACGTAGTAACGTACAATGTTTTGAATTCTATAAAATGATGTTTTTATTATCCTTGTATAATATATGTATTTGTTTGTTTTGTTCACAGCACATGCCCATGAAGGTGGAAGGGATTGGCAAGGTGGAGAAGGCTACAATCGCCAAGCAGATAGCGGCCGCGCTAATCGCCCAAGGGAAGACCAGCGTCACCACCGAGGAGCTGGAGACTCTGGTCAATGCAGTGGTGGGGATGGCCAACGCGGCACAGACCACTCAGAAGCCTGCAGATCCTATCGGTGGGTTGTGAAAGTGCCGCTTATTTGTTCTTACATAAACAGACACCCAACAAATATTTATAATAGTATCTATCAAAAACAATGGCATTGGCTACTCTCCACTTGCACGGGTCGCATCTCTCCACCTTGCTGGTTTACTGATACGTCGTTATCCAATATTTAAATCATTAAATCTCTAAGCTTGCAATTGTGTGATGCATTTGAGTCTTGTCAATTATTACAGTTTTATTCTTGCATTCATATAACACTGCACCTGGTTTCGTATCATCTAAAACTTTATTTATTTGTATGACTGGACACCAAACACCAATATGTTTATCATTGATTCATTTATAGGTACATTGTTTTTCCATCTCTTGCTATCTTGTTATAATTGCATATTGATAAGTTTGTTTTTTGTTTGAATTGTAGGATTATTGACGAAACTGACAAATCCCAGTATTGAAAAGATGCCCGCTCTGTCAACCCTCAAGGTTAAAGATTTCACCAAGGCAGCCGAGAGCTCCGGCACTAATGCTCTTCAGATGCTGCAGTCTGCCTATACTCAAAAGTATGTCAATTCATTTGTAGGATAATTTTGTCTTCGTGGTGGCAGTGGTACCACTAGGAATCCTAGTTCTGTATTGTGAACTACTAATTATTGTATACTATTGTATAGCGCCCTTGAGGTCATTTTTCACAAAAACGGCGCTATACAAATCATCCTAGTATTATTATTAATTTAGTGGATGTTTGTTTTCTTCCCAGGGGTGGACAGGTCTCTCAGGCGTCTCCCAAGCTACCCCCAGATGAGCCGACGGGAATGGAAGGACTGAGTGACTCTGACTTGAAAACCCTTTTGCAAAACTTCAAGGATCTGTCCTCTGATGAACAGCACGGGCTGATTGCATACCTGAAGAAGCTGGAGTTCAAGGAGCCCAGGAGAGTGGAGAAATTGAGAAAGTTTGTCAATTTAGACCCGGAACGGGATAACCTTGGTAAAATTACATTTTCTTTGTCTTTGAAAAACTATATAAAAAACCATATATGTATACTAAAACAGTTATACATGGCATCCGCAGTGGCGGCGCGGCGCCGGCTCGTCTATGGACGTTATCCGCAGTTAAAGGGTTAAAAATTAAAACTTTCTTTCCTTTGATTGTATATACCAACATATTGTTATTTACATATTAATATTTTAATAAAAATAACTATTTCAGATGAAAGAGAAACAAGTCCATTTTCAAGTAGAGAATGTGGAAATAATCCTGAAGGTGCCAAGAGCGTCGGTAATAAACCAGCCTCAGCCCCTGCGAACAAAGTGGAAGTCAAGCCCAAGGATAGTGATGATGAGGATGATTATACATTTGATGAGGTAAATATATTTCATGGACACTGCTGTAGAAGAAGTACATAATTTTAGTCGATGGGGTATTTTCACCAACATTTTTATTTTTTTATTAATACCGTTAAAAATGTGTGGAAGATTGAAAGTTTAGTTTTCTGACTGATCATCACACTAAAAATGTGTAATTTTATTTTATTGTAATTTTATTATTGTTTTTCAATGTAAATCTACACATTCCGAAACGATTTGAACTGGCTAAAACGTCATTATGATGTAGATAACGCCACTGGCTGGTAAGACGGCTGTCATCGACGCTGGTCGGTGTGACGCAACAACGCCATATTCACAAATGAAAACGAACGTATTGTTTTGGCAGCAAATCAAAAATGGCATTTTATAAATCGTTTATAATTTTTTTTATTCCTAAATATGAAAATAAAAAATAAATGTCATCGTTATCGTAATTTATTTCTTAATTTTTTTGGACAATTAAAAATTTAAAATACCCTATTTAATTGTTATTTCTGCTGAAGCTGTCTTCTCTCATTGGGGTAAATGTAATAGATTATTCAAAAGTGAGGGTTGAATTATTGTACCGTTATTTATAATTTTTTTTTTTTTTATAGGTGTTTAAATCTGCTTCTGAAAAAGTAAAAGAGAAGCAGATGCAAGATGAACTGGAAGTCATCAATAAAACATTGAAGGAAAATAGCGCTGCGGGGGTAGCTGCTCTGGATACCCAATCAATCATATCTAATTTAATGGTCTCCTTCAAGCAAGGGGCCAATGCGGCTCCCGACCCAGTTCAAGACAGTATGTCCGGGGGCTGCAATGCACAAAACATTGCCAAGGTGTTGAGTCTCATCAGCTGTATGGCTGAACAGGATGCTCAAGCTCCCGCTCCTGCAAAGGCACCACTTCTTCCCCTGCCCACCCAGCCACCTCCTCCACCTCCATCTCTCCCTGAAGCTATGCAAATGTCCAATCAAAACATGCCTGCTGGTGAAACATTCAATCAAAACATGCAAGTGGATGAAATATCCAACCAAAACATGCCTGTGGATGAAACAGCCAACCAAAACATGCGAGGTCAGTCTGCCATGAATCAAGATCACTATGACAGAAACAACTACCCCAATTCTTCTCAATACCCACAGTCCATGCACAACCCTGACACGGAATTCCAGAACATGTTGCCAAGGGGCAATCGAAATGATTTTCCTGACGATTTTGGCGTTCAACACCAGTACAACGAAATGGGCTACCCTCAAAATCAAGCATTTGCAAATGGTAATTTCAGATCCTTTCCAGCCGGCATGAACCGAGGAAACCAGTACCCTGATGACATGAGGGCTGTTTACGGACGGAATGCAGCTGCCGGTGGCAACTATCAGGATGTGTACGATGGTGATCGTCCCTGGAATAATGCCCAAAATAGAATGTTATTGCAAAATCAATATGTGGACAGACTGCCGATGGAAGAGGATTATTACAACTCTGGCTATGATGACATTCCCCAGAACAATTTCAGGGGGCACAAAAGAAATACGAATCGTGGAAAGATGGGCGCGAGGGGAAAAATCGGTGGTCATGGAAACGTGGACTGGAGGGGGGGGTTCATGAGGAACTAACTCGTGGTTGTGGAAACATGGACTGGAGGGGGGGGTTCATGAGGAACCAATCCAATCAATTCACCGTAGTTAGTTTAATTTTACAGTTTATGTCAGATTTGAAAAATATTCAATAATTTCCCTGAAATAATATTGTATGCCATCATTATATCACACTTTTCTAAATGAAATTAGTTGAGCTGTGTACATTTATACAATTGGTCTGTTTATTTACGTATTGTTATTTCTAGATGAATGGTATAATTAATAACTAAATACATACTTATTCATTAGGTCATGTTTGTAGAATTATAATTGATTATTATTCTCTTAGATAAGATTAAACAAATATAAATACAAAAATAATTTGTTACCTTTATCCTGTAAATTCTCCACTCCTCTAACCACCCCAATAACTAATTATAGGTGTTTACCATAAAAAGGAAAAGTTAACTCTGCCCTTGAGCTGGTGGGATTATGGCACCCCCGAGGAAAAGGGGGGAAGAGGTTGCGAATTACCTGGTTTTTCAGATGGAGTTTATCGAACAGTCTGTCATTAAAACAAGTAAACATGTCCTGGGGTATGTTATAATGTCAGTGGCCACGCCTTGCCTTTAGAAGCTGATGCATTGGTAACAAATATGTTTCTTGTACATTGAATTACTTACTGCCGTATTCAATAGAGCTCTAATTCCTAGTACATTTATAACGTCTTAGTTATAAGGAACTTAATTATGCTGTTGATTCCAACACAACTCATTTTACTTTTCATATTGTTGTCCCTAACTCCTAGTATTCGCATTCGCTTTATAGTAAGCACCCGGGGCGCTCTACGGACAAAATATAGTACAGGGCTTTGCAACGAATTATAGCAGGCAGACAACGCGCTCCGTACTTGTAGGAGAGCTTTGGGCACTTGCTATAATAACTAGGCCTTAAAGCAGTCAAAATTTCTGTCACTCTTAGCCCACTCTCTGATGGTCCGGTAAGGAACGAACATTTCACTCATTACTGCAGATACTGCACAGAAAAGTAAAGTTTGCTAAAGTAAGGTAACGGTTTGCAACGCAGTCCATTGTGGAGCTTTTCTGCCCAGTGTCTCCAGTAGCGAGAGAAAAGTTCGTTCCTCACCGGACCATCAGAGAGCAGCCTTAGCCCATTCTCTGATGGTCCGGTAAGGAACGAACATTTCACTCGTTACTGCAGACACTGCACAGAAAAGTCAAGTTTGCTAAAGTAAGGTAACGGCTTGCAATACAGTCCATTGTGGAGCTTTTCTGCCCAGTGTTTCCAGTAGCGAGAGAAAAGTTCGTTCCTCACCGGAAGAGAGCAGCCTTAGCCCACTCTGATGGTCCGTTAAGGAACGAACATTTCACTCGTTACTGCAGACACTGCACAGAAAAGTAAAGTTTGCTAAAGTAAGGTAACGGCTTGCAACGCAGTCCATTGTGGAGCTTTTCTGCCCAGTGTCTCCAGTAGCGAGAGAATAGTTCGTTCCTCACCGGACCGTCAGAGAGCAGCCTTAGCCCACTCTGATGGTCCTGTAAGGAAAGAACATTTCACTCGTTACTGCAGACACTGCACAGAAAAGTCAAGTTTGCTAAAGTACGGTAACGGCTTGCAACGCAGTCCATTGTGGAGCTTTTCTGCCCAGTGTCTCCAGTAGCGAGAGAATAGTTCGTTCCTCACCGGACCCCTCAGAGAGCAGCCTTAGCCCACTCTGATGGTCCTGTAAGGAACAAACATTTCACTCGTTACTGCAGACACTGCACAGAAAAGTCAAGTTTGCTAAAGTAAGGTAACGGCTTGCAACGCAGTCCATTGTGGAGCTTTTCTGTCCAGTGTCTCCAGTAGCGAGAGAATAGTTCGTTCCTCACCGGACCATCAGGGAGCAGCCTTAAAATGTTAGGGTGTCAATCAATAATAATGTGTAACTTTAGTGAACATTTTAAATCATGTTAGTTTCTTGTGTGAATTATATTTTGCGTATTTGGTAAGGGGTTGTTTGAAAGGAAATACATAAATTAGAATTTGAACATATTTATTTTTATATATCTTTTTGTTAATATCTTTTTACGTGGGAGCGCCACATTTTATATTATATCTTTTTTTTGATATTTGGTTTTTAATATATTTTTGTATTTTTTTCACACATTTTTTTAATATAATTTGCATATACAAATTTACAACCAAGTAGATACATAGCTTACACTTAATGAGAAAAGTATGTTATGTCAAGTAATCAGTATCCCTATCACTATCACCGGTAGTGGGGAACCATAGCCCGGGCAGATACTCCTCGGGAGCGTCATTACATAGCATCAGTACCGTCGGGTGAGGGGACATAGCCCGGGACAATACTGCTCACATAACCTACACATGTATTTGTACATCGTTTAATTATATCACTTGGGACACCTACTATCACACAGAGCCTTTATATATATTTCTACGTTTACATAAAACACTTATTTGTTGACTATAGCTATTATTTGACTGTGTGGGACCTCACAGTTTGATTTCCAAACAAGGTTAAACAATTGATTTTGGTTACTCATACCAAATATAATATGAATTGATGCATAAATTCAATGTACCGTCCGTGTTTGTTCTTGTCAGGTCACAAAGTTAAGAATAAATTAATGTAACATTCATAGAGATTTTATTGTATGCAAAACTGAATCTTACTGTTATGAAACATTTATTAAATTCAATGAATGAGTAACATTTGCAAAAGTGAATTATAACATAAATAACACTTAACTCAAAACATTTTACATAAATAATTTGCAATTCAAAATTTGAGATCAAAAGAATTGGTCACCCATTATACACACTGGACCCGAGATTTGGAAACATAGGCTCCAGCCTCCTCCGGACTTTCCTATTCATCTTTTGCATCACTCATCACCCGTCACTGAATCACACTTAAGCTCTAATACTGCTATTTCAAATACTAACATGTATCTATTGTAACCAACCTTTAGAGATATATGCGTATGCGACTGGGGAGTATTCCGGACTCGGTCATTTACATAGCAGCTATACTTATATTCATCCATCCAATCCCACCCACTTCACAGCAAACCAACTATTCCATTGGACTTTACCGGGAAGGGCTGGTCCGGTTCTAACTACACAATTTAAAAATACTTTGCTATTGTTGGAATTGAAAATTACAAAGTCATCATAGTACAGAATTCACTACGATAGTTACAGAATGAGGATTTCTACAAGTGCGAGAGATACTAAAAATCGTAGTGTCTTAACTCCCGCGAGTCGGCTTTGTTTTACCTTTCTTTGAACAGAAAAGAGTTTGTTTGAACCTGTGATGGAATCACGGAGCGCAAGGCTCGTGGAAGTGCAGCAGTATAGATTCGGGTAAAGGTATAAAAGGGTAAACAAGACCTCCCAGAGAACAACTATCCTTACGTTCCTAAGTTAACATTATATCACGCTGCGCTTTCTTAACATATTACATCTACACATAGACATATATAGAAAATATGATATACTTAATTTTAGGGTATATATTTATGATCCTTTTTCTTTCGATGGGCTTCTTAAATCTTTTATTTTCAGTCAATTTAAGCACAGTCGACACAAGTATGTTAATGAAGGGCCATTATTTTCTTTTGCTTTACGAATCACGTCATAATATAAACTAACATGTCGAAATGGCACCGCGTTTTGATGAACTAATACTGTTTTTCGAAAGAGGTCACTGAATGAATGATTTCTTTAAAAAGCACCGCACCGACTGTACTGTGATTATTCAATTGACATCATAATTAGCAGATATGACTGAACCGAATTAACAATCTAAGAAAAGGATATCGGAAAACACAAATATAAACAAAATCCTACATTACTTTATCCATAATCACAGTGAGTTTGTAGTTCGAATATTATTCAAACCACCAAGTAAATAAAACTATCAATATACGAGTAAAAAAATGAAGGTGAAAATGGAAATTGAATTGTGAAGCAGTAACGAGAGAACTAATCTTCCCTCTCCCACGTCAGCTGCTCGCAAGACGCAATATCCATACAGCTCCTACGGCTACGAGATGGGTTCAAGACATGATATGAAGAGTTGTAAATGCTTTGAACATTCTTCAGGACTGTTCCGGAGATCAAAGACTTAGCAAACAGACGACGGGGACCATTGCTCCCGGCATCATCAGCTCACCCAAGTTCAACATTGAAGGAATAATCCAGAAGTTCAAATGGCGAGAAGTTCTTCTCACGGATGGCCTCGGTGTTTCTCGCAGAAACGCCGAGGACCGAGCTTGAAGGTTGAAGCGTGTTCCTCTCCCTCGCGCTTCAGTCTTGCTGGTACGATCTGTACAGCTTCTTCTTGGTCAGGGTGAACTGCGGGCTAATCACCATCGTTCCATTTCCTGCCAGGTTTCTGTAACAAACAAACAATTCTCATTAGAATTAATCAAACTCATTCTAAATTAATTATTCTAAATTCTTATTCCGTATGATCTAAATTCTTATTTCAAATGTCAATTATTCCAAATTCTTATTTAAAATATTGCATTGTATTGTTGAATTGTTTCATAAAAGAAAGGAAATGTAATTACTTGAGGAAATGTGGCAGGAGGTGAGTCCAAGCGGGGGCAGTGTGCTGCAGAGTGAGGTGCAGCTCGAAGGTGGACACGGTGGAGTGGTCCATCTTAAGCGTGGCTAGTGGCGTGGGCTCGGGTAGGCGCTCGTCTCGCAGGCTGAGGAACAGGGTGGCCCCGCGCGCCCCGCAGGGTTCGTGCTCCGCCAGAGCCAGGCAGGCCCGCGCAACAGATGGCAGCAGGGTGGCCGGCACCACCACTTCTCCCACGGCCAGGCGACCCTTGGCGGCCCTCAACTCCTCCTCCAGCCGCCGTCGGAGAGCGTCTCCGCTTCCCCAAACTCCTTCAGATACTAAAATAAAAAAATAAAAAAAAATTAATTAAAAAAAAAAAATGATTAAACAATTTATTTTTCAATTGTGCCATCCATTCTTTCGTTTAGGGTTGAAGGAAATTTTCGCAATAAATAACCAAATCAAATAAGTAAACGAAAGACCTTGTTAGACAATTAATGACTACCGGTAATAATGGTTCTTATGCAGGATGCAATAAGAATCAAAATAGCATGACAGTTGCATCTACCGGAGTATCGACGCGAACATCTACGTGACCTACCCAATGTTCGATTTTCTACGCAAGTGAAAAAATAAAGAATTAATGTTATATTTGAGAAAATATGATTAGGAAGTTATAGAATAGGAAGAGAAATAAAAAAAATAATAGTTGTATTATTACTATCAGTTGGGTAGAATTGATTTCCTAGGTTTGCTTGGGGGGTTGGGTGAAAAGCGCGGAGTGCGATGCGGGGGGCGGGGGACCGGCCGGGTTGGTGGAACACAAAGGATGCGGCGAACAGCTGATCGTTACCTAACGCCAAGGAACTGTCACTTCCTGGGTACTTGTTACAAAACAAAGGATCGAAATCAGGAAGACGTCAAATTATACATTATTTCTTAGATATTACCACTATTCCAAGTTGCTCTACAATTTCACCAAAATGTTAATTTTGAAGCTTCGCAAAATATAATATTTTGGTTTGTGTATTTACAAGCCTAAAATCAATGACATTATAAATATAAGAAAGATCAGATACAACAATTTGTAAAATTTTCTTTCACACTTCTTCTGAAATACATTTGAGTTGATAAATGAGAGAATATAGGTATATAGAGAATATATCTTGTATCGATGGGGATTTATTAACTAATTGATTGTGTGGGTATTTTATAAAAACAGAAGCTTACCTTTGTCATAGCCGAATCCTATGCTGAATTGATTAGTTGCCGGTAACACCTCCATTTCCTCTTCTCTGTTATTAAAAACTTTTATGTTTTACTGTTCCTCTCGGAACCTATTTTTTAAAGTTAAAAATATCACAAGTTTTTTTTTTATTTGCACTGAAACCGCTCACGGGTATTTACAAATTCTGGAGATATCGTCAAATAATGGCGAATGCTAATGTTTATAATGAAAGTCGCTGCTCTTTAACTCATCGAAACACGGATACTCAACAGTTTTCTTTGTCTCGGAGTAAGCCGGCTAGCGACGACACGACCCACCCAGAACTCTCTACTTCGGGAACTGACGCAACTTTGTTTCTACATTCGATTAAATAGTGCCCCACTCTAGTTGCTTTGGCTACGTGCACTGGCTTTCGAATTGGCCCGAGCGCGCTATCACTGAGCTGGAAAACGGGGGACTAAAGTAACAACACCTAACAACAAAGTACCGAATGATTCGCTTATGCGGTCTCGTCTTGGTAGTTTTCTCTGTTCCCTTTGATGTTGTTAGGAGCACTGGTCCATCAGCTGTCGCGATGTTGTCCGACCATGGGGCCTAGCCTGCCGCTAGCCCGCTTGCTTGCTACGGGTGTAGTTGTTGGTAGCGGGGGGACCGAACCGCGCTGTTGCCGCTAGCACGGACTCGTTTTTCTTTGTCCTGAACTACCGGGGAGTCGGGCGCTGTTGCAAAATTAAAGTTAAACCCTACGCTGACCCTAATTAGTTTTCCGACTAGGGAAATGTATCGGGTTATTGTTTAGGCTTTTTTCTTTGTCTTTCCAGCTCCATAACCAGATACTCAAACAGGCTCCCTTTTTACAATCTTTCCACTGGGCAATAAACTGCGAATACATAACAAAAGTTTTTTACCGATTAGCTTACACGAAAGAGATTGGTCTACATAACAGTAATACCTAGTACCTATCTGCAATAAGTATACATACCCAATAAAAATTGTGAATAACTTCAGATAAATAAATAAAATAAAATAAATAGTTAAGAATTGTCAAACAAAGGTGTTTGTTATAAATAACACAATAGTAATACATAACTGATTTATATAGTGCATTTTTTATGAAATATCTTCCCAAGCAACTCTATTTTACATTGGCGTATCGAACAAATAATAATACTTTATTTATTTCTTACATAATTTAGTAGGTACCTAACGACCTACGCAAATATCTAACTTTTTATCAATCGGCTGTTCCTATTCTAAAAATAAGATATAGATGCAATCATAAAAGTTTTATTAATAAATTAAATTATTTATCAGGTGACAACTGGATAATTTACGAGTAACGCATTCGCTATCTTCTCTTTTTTTATGAATACCGCACAAGAGTCCCAAACTGCTCCCAACCGTCTGGAGCCAGTGAGACTATGGCATTCCCAATTGGGGAATGTTGTGAGGCTGAAGGTATTGGGGAGGGAAGGAGAAGGGGGAGAGGAAGGTGGGGAAAAGGGTAAATACCTGGCTATTCAGATCTGGTCACCAAACACGGCTAAAAGCCATTTCAAGCAACGTTTCAATTCTGAATGGTGGTCTTTCACCAGGGCGATACTGAAAGTATCTTCCACTCTGTACCGAAGCAACCAATCGTCTAGAACGGCGAGCTCTGGCTTTATGAAAATAGTATTTTTTCCCTTTGAAATTCTAGGATTATGCAAATACTTCAAACTCGGAACGTCACTTTCATCATGGGCCATGGAACTTTAAAATATCGATCACACAGTCAACAAATAAGGCAAGACGCCATACTGATTGTTCCATATTTTTCTATTGTTAAATACAAACAATATAAAAGTGTGTAGAAACATTAGAAACCCGGAGGAAACCGGGTAATGATTACTATTACAATTTACTGCACAATTGTAAAAGTTAAATTAATATTTTTTCTAAAAATAATGACGGAAATTTAGATTTTTTTTGGCCATATAACGCTTCCGCCATCTTTGTACCTATTATTATTTTCATAAAAAAGCAATATGAGTGGGGTGAAGCCATCCCGAAATGTCGCCCCACGGTTAACAAAGGATCTCCTATAGATACGCGCTCGTTTCATTTTATGTATATTAGCGTTTATTATGAAATGATGCGTGATTGTGTGCGGAAGAGAAAATTGTGTGTAGTGTGCTGTGCTGAGTACATAAAGCCATAAGCACATCGCATAGAGTACATAATGGACAACGCTGGGCGTTCTATCCTCCTCGTATACCCTTATATATGCCTAGATATTCACCAAGTTAGTACTGTTATCATAGAAACTCTATGGTTGTTATCCATGGAAAATCACGGGATGTAACGTAAATTGACTTGCCGAGATGAAAACTGAGAAATGTCTCTACATAATCAATACAATATTACCTACACATTTCAAATATAGAAAAAAAGGCTTGTAATACATATATTATCATAGGTAGGTACTTTACGCTTGCTGGATTTGAAAAGATGCTTTGTAGGTAATATATACTTCCTCACATTACATCAGTTCCAATTTAGAATATGTCATACTCATAGATATCATCCCACATTCGTATGTAGGTACATACCCAATAAAGCGTATTTTCATATTTGGAAGACCAATTTCTTTGTTGTTATTCTTAGTTTGGTAGGTACCTATCTAGATAATAATGTCAGAAAAAATGAAGAATCACCCCTTTGAAAAAGCACCTTATTAGAGGCAGGTACCTAAATACGCGTTTTACATTGTTGTCGTTTGTTGTTATTAGTTTTATAAATAAATTGTGCGGAGCGTAGCACGTTCACAGATGTAAATACCGGGTGATTCAGGCGTCCTCCGAGTATATAATCGTTTAAATAAACAATAAAGTAATCCCGGTTGACCCGATTCGAATAAAAGAGAAAAAACTGATGTTGAAATTTTCTTGATACTAGCCAATTTCGTTTTCCGCGGTAGCGACGCACATTGGATAATCGTGCAAGTTTTCCCGAGTCACCTCACTTTTCTGCTTAGCACCCCGATGTACGACCAAGATCGGATCATTCGTGATTGTTAAGCATTACCCAAGTTCCCATTTTCCGTATGCCTAACTTTTATTATATTAAGAATCGTGACTGCGTCATTTTTACTGGGTATTTTCGAACAACTTTGTTTTATATAATCAATTCGTTACCTTTATGACACGATGAGTCATCGACCGATAAGTTTATTTGCCCCGGTTGTGAGTCAAAGTGTTTGACGCTCTACCGGCTATTATATTTATTATTGTGGCCTTTCTTTTTAACAATGGTGACATATACTATTTACATTTACTCAACTGCAGCAGACAATGTCAGATATGCGGTGGCGTATAGAAAAATGAGGAAAACACGATTCAATTTATTCTATGAACTGCGGATCAAGTTTAACCCAAAACAGCTGTGTACATTTGTCCATTATTTGACACAAAGGGGCACACCTTTATTATTATACGTTTATATCGTTGCTCATGTCGTATGTTCCCTTTGTATTAATATTCTTATGTAATTAATATGAATATCCTTCGTTGTTCGTTGTACGTTTTAACCAAAACGACGCGCTGAAAAAGAATTATTGTAATAGTGCCAACAGCCCGTGCTAAAAATAATTACTTTACCTTGATGAAAACGTGTGTCGGAATTCCATTACTTGTGTATGTACAATGTACACGATTTAGTCATACAGTAATCCGCGAAGGTAAGCAGAGAAAAGAGTGCGTCACATGTGTTGGCAATGCGAGGTTATGGAATGATTAGATATTTTCCCCTGTTTTTACAAACATCAACTTCCGTCGGTATTTTGGTTCCAAGATTTCTGGAAACTTTTATAACTCACCTTTAAAAATGCGATTTACTCTTTGATTGTAAGTTTTTCTTGCTTTTCATGGCAACATCTAAGAAAATCAACAAAATTTGAAACCATTATTAGTCACCAGTACAAAGTCAAATATTGTTTTTCTTTCATAATAAACCATGCCTAATAAAACAAAATTACGCCCGGTAGGTGAATAAGGGCAATGCGCATAAAGCAATAAACAACATCTTAACTATAAATCAGAAAATCTGTATGCTTGAGCAGCAAAAATCTCGAGCGTATCGAAAAGTGCAGTCTTTTCTCTGTGGAATTTCTAGATCAATGCAAATATTTTCATATCTCAACTTCATTCAAATTGTAAGAATCCTCAAAATGACTATTTGTCAAATATTAACACAAGACGCCATTTTGCTCGTTTTAAATTATGCAATTGTTAGAATAATTCTATGGTTCAATCGAAGACCATAGTTATGAATCACAAATAAATCGAAAGTGAAGCTATTCTACCCTAATATAAATATTTGTTCATAGGATTAATATTGTAAAATTTCTTACGTATAATTTTTCTTTTGTAATTTTTATTTCTTATCATTTCTTTACTCGATACGATTTTTATTGATTTGGTATATTTTTCTTATTGGGACTCTGTAGGGAAACACATAACTTTAAAAAAGGGAAAATAGCTCAGGTTCATAAAAATAAATAAAAAATGTATGCATACGCGGTGGTCCAAAAAAATGCACTTCATTTCTTACTTTCTTTATATAAAACGCGTAAATATTGAAGAAGAATTGACGCCATTTTTAATGTTTCGACAAATTACATTTGTCGAAAGTGCCAACTGTATAAAATGGATATTTAAAATATAGGTTGTTAGGTTGCTAGAACTTATTCTTTTATTTCCGCGTACGCAAATATTTTTTATTTATTTATATGAATCTGAAAGTATTTTTCTTTTTTAAAAATGATGATTTTCTCAAAAGTGCAATAAAAAAAAATACCATTGATTTTAAAAAAGATCTGAAACTACACATTCCGAAACGGATCGAACTGGCTAAAACGTCATTATGATGTACATAACGCTACGTGACGTCAACTACGCCATATTTACGAACAAAACGAATATGTCGTTTTGGCGGCATATCAAAAATACACAATTTAAATGTTTATGAAAAATGCATTCGTAAACATAAAATCGTTATCGTAATTTTTTTTTCTTAATTTTAGTAGACAATGCAAATAAAATACCCTATTTGGGTGACAGGAGAGAAATGATTACGTTTTATAGATTCGGGGTGATATCAATTTGTGGGCCCCGTGTAGAACCGGCCCGGACCAGTTGAAACGATAACCCAACAGCGGGACAGAGCGGGCCCAGCCATGAACTGTGGGTAGCTAGTAGCTACTATCCGCAGCTATAGCTCTCCGCTAGTAGCAGCAGTACCTACCTATCTACCCAAAGTATATAGCCCATAGATGTAGCTATCGCTGTAGTATATAGCAATAGCGTACAAGTGGATGTAATAAACGTTACTTAGTTATATCATTATACACACACTCGAGCGGTGGTCCATGGTAAACAATTCCATGTCCCGTCCTCTCGGAATAGAGTGCCTATCTATACTGAATAGAATAACATAAGCGCTATAATTGCAACTACACGTGCTCAAATTGAAAAAGATTTCGACGTACATGAAGTCTAATAATGTCTGCCCACAAATTGAAAAAATGTATTTTCGGTAGCGTACACGTGTATTTGTTCGTCAACGTGTACCATAATAAAGGGGATCGTCATTAACTCACACCCATTTGTTTAAAATGTAACCAATCAGATTATTTAAAAAAAACACTTCAAGTAAAACGATATTATTGATTCGACTTGTGTTTACTGTTTATTCATTACAACAACACGTTCATTAACATTTTCTATTATTAATAACGACATAGAGTAAATAATGTAAATAGATAGATATTTACTCGCAGCAACACGGGAACTTTGTGCTATATCAATTTATCTTAAAACAACAAGCCAACCGGTTTCGGCACAACCATACATTGTATTTATTCGAGAAATTTCAGAATTGGAACGTTCTTTGATATGATTGATATTTAGCCATGTTTGGTGACCAGATATGAACAGCCTGGTACAACCCAATCTCCTCCCTCTCCTCTGTTTCTTCAATTTTTTATATGAATACCGCACAAGAGTCCCAACTGCTCCCAACCGTCTGGAGCCAGTGAGACTATGGCATCTCCAATTGGGGAATGTTGTGAGGCTGAAGGTATTGGGGAGTGGAAGAAGAAGGAGAGAGGAAGAGGAAGGTGGGAAAAATACCTGGCTATTCAGATCTGATCACCAAACACGGCTAAAAGCCATTTCAAGCAACGTTACGTTTCACGACAAACCCCAACTGGAGATGCTATAGTCGCACTGGCTCTGGACAATGTTCAAAATGGCTATTAATTTTAGTGGCTATTTATTTATTTGACACATCTGTTACATTGTAGAGATATCTCTTATTATCACCCTACTTCTAATCAGATCTATTTATTATAAAAAATAATGCCTAATTTGCATAGTCGTCTTTTTGTGAAACATCGCCTCATTTACTTACAAAACCACTTTTTTGTTTTGACCCCTCCCACCGCAGCTGAAACCTGCTAGAAAACTGCCGTTTCGTATGCACGCAGGAATGAATATTTTTTCAGTTTTATCGTATGTTTACCACGACCATCGAGAGGCTGCAGACGATGAAATCAGGAACGACAGTATAATATTTGATACCTCTGCAAATTAATATTGAAAATGTGAAAATGAACACTGACATCCTGTAGTTCCTGATTTCACCGCCGGCTAGCTCTCGGTGGCTCGATGGTGGGAGTTTTTAATATGTAATTAGGTAGCACTAGTGAATATTGTTTGCTTGAACACGTTTACTGAACAGATCGCAATAGCTAGGTTCTATCAAATACCATAGAAATAGACAATACGCCCAGCTTCTGACCTTTTTCATACATTTATGGCAATATCCTATACTAGCGTCTCTAGTGGTCCGGGATGTACGAATTATTTGGTTTTTTCATACGATTTAATAAATTTTCGGTGAAATGTATTCTTAAGGATAAAAGAAACGTAATAAGCGCTCACAGATGGCGATAATTTAAATATTTTTGGTTAAAAAAAACACATCAGCACGTAACGTTAAATATTGAAATGAATTGTTTGTTGGTGGGTTTGCAAGCGGAATATGAAATTGAGTAAATTGTTACCGTAGATTTAAAGCTCATGTCCTTTAAGAAACTTATAAAAATACGATTTATTTTAGTAAAACTAACATATACAGTATTTTTTAAAGTTTCTTGAAGGACTTAAGAGCTTAAAACTTACAATTAAAATTTTATTCCATTTCATATTCCGTGTGTACACCCGTCAACAAACAATTCATTTCAATGTTTAAAAGCAAGTGCTAAAAGTTGTTTCTACGTGTTTGCTTTTAAAAGTGTTTTTTTTTTCTAAAATATTTTAATTTGCGCCATCTGTGAGAGCGCATCACGTTTCGTTTAACCTTAATAAATTATAGAAATCGAAACTTCACAAAATAAATATGAATTTTCGATTTATATAATTTATCAAGAATTTATTTCAGTATGAAAAAACACAATTCGTAAATCTTGGGCCGCTAGAGTCGCTAGAATAACATGTTGCCATTGAAAATGACTAAAGCTGAACGTATTATCATCTAGGGTAGTTGGTTTTATCAAATTCTTCACTATTTAAAACAAAACACGTAAAAACAATGAAAATCTTTTTTTTTGTAGATTGAAAATCCGTCATCTGCATTCTATTCAGTAGTAAGCTACAATTTAAAAGTGAATAAAAAACAATCTCATCAAAACACCTTGTTATGTTGGTACCATCGCATTTGAAACATCTGATGTCACGTGCGCATTCTGTTTTTTGATTAGTATGAAAAAACATATTTTAAACTTTTGTTTTGTATTTTTAATGTGTATTTTTTTTTTTGGCGAAATTTTAACATAATTTATTTGACTGTAAGCTCTATCATTGTTGTTCAATATAAAAAAAACTACTGTTAGTGAAATAGATTAGAGTATTCATGAGCAAACCAATTATCAATACGGATATTATGATAATATTGATGCTCAATACTATTATTATTCTTCGAGTTAAAGTTTCTAAAGAGGTAGATAATTTTATTAACTATGTTTAGTTATGGTTTACTATGAATAGAATATAAAATTATATATGGTAAAGCTCATCCATGTTTTGACATTTGACATTCTAACTTCAAAACTGATCAAAATCGACCGGCCATAGATTTGGAGCGCTTTGATGGGTTTGAAAAATTGAAACTTCGAAAATTATTTTGACTATGAAAACTAACTTTAAAAAAAAAAACTAAATATACTGGTATTTAATTTGGAACGTCACTATTGATAAAAAATGGACTGGAGTTCCTTGTAAGATATCCATCTCGTAATGATAGATTATTTCAATAGTGAAAATATTTCGATTATTAAACTTATCCTATTAAAAAATCTTTCAAACGTTTCAAATTAAAAGTAGGTAAACATTCGAAATAACCACAGAGCAAATAATACATAGAGATACCCTAACACGCAATGGGGAAGTAACCAGGCCGCCAATTTAATTTAAACAGCAACTAAGTAAAAAGGTTCGGCTTGTTTACAAAAACCGAATGTTTTGTTGGACTATTTTAGTTTGACCCTTTTTATAAATGTTTTGTAATTTGTTTTGTATTCAAAATGACGCTATCAAAGCTGGCGCCAAAATGGGTATCACGTGACCTTTGCCTCCAGCCGTCGAAGTCGTACTTAGGGCAAGTCTGTTAATTCTGACTTCAGTGGAAATCACCGAATATTTGGGTACAAAACTTAAGCATCTCTTTTTCCGAATGGTTAATTCCGAATTCGTAACATGTTTTATTATATCGGTGTTTCGGAATCGGATGTTTTGATTATACCCATTGCCAATTGGCAGAGATAAGTTGCTAAACTAGGTAAGTACTAGACACGTTTTTGGAGATTTTCTCTCAATCTCTTGTCACTGCTTTTCCGTTTGGTAACAGGGCACTCTGAAATCATAGTCAATTTCTTACTTGCATTGCTAATTTTTGGCTGTTTGACCAATGGCTGCATTTCACGATAACAATGGCATCATAACCTAAAAAAGAGAACCTGAAAAAGGATAAAGGTCGGTTTACATTAGAACAGTACAGTGCAGGAACGGCACAGACGCGAGTAGTCACGTGACACCGTGCAGCACAGCACAGACGCGAGTATGGCTGTCAACTGAACTGTCAACTGAGCGTTAAGATGCTCTTAGACTATACTTTGCATCCAGTTTGTGATGTGGATTGTCTTTTTCCATGGAATTTTCTATAGAATTTTCCATAGAAAAAGAAAACTCACGAGCAATCTGGATGAAAAAAAGTATCGTATAAGAACGTCTTTAGCGTCCGCCACAACATATCTAACGATTTTATAATCCTTTTTTTATTTATTTCACACATTATTAAATAATAAAAACTAGAAAGCTTTGACTGCCCAACTGGGAACAAAAACCCGTTTCCCATATTTGCTATTGTTTTATAATCTTAATTATCAGACTAATTTAAATTTAAACTAGCCGTATGTGTCCATACTAACTACGCAGGCGCAGACGCCACCATCAGACCAACACAGTCAAAACATTCTAGCCGAAAATCTTGGCTGTGCTGGTCCGTGGATGCGCGGATACGTTACGCTTGCGTACGCCGTAATGCGAGTGTGTTCATAGATAATGTAGGCAACTAATGTTGTCGTGTCCGTGCTGTACTGTTCAGCACTGCGCGGTGCTGGTAGATGTGAATAGACCTTAAAACGTTCATCACCCGGATTTATTTAACGTTCTCATGTGAATGTACACTTTACTGATAGGAAATAATAGCTTTATTCGAGTTCGAGCGACCACGTAATCTCGATTGCTTTGTCCTTTGTCTTTCCCTTCTTCCCCTATGTTCTATGCTCTGTCCCTCTTCCCCTCTGATAAAACTACGAGCACCATATTAACATTATCCCCCTTTAGGCAGGTAGCTGGAGAGGTGTAGACAGAATTCAAGTCTGTAATAGGTAAGACTTATATCCTAGAACCTAGAACAAAGCGGCGTGCAGAGGTTTTTTCTGATTTCAAGAGAGTTTATTTATCCTACAGTAAAATAACTACGTTTTATTTTCATGTATAAATATCATTACCATTAAATTATTAAATCAAAAGTTTTGTACTATACTTACACAAAACATAAATAAATTCATGTAAGTACAATTAAGTAGCTTGACGGCCTCCGTGGTTGAGTGGTTACGAACCTCGGCTACAAATCCGGAGGTCGCTGGTTCAAATCCCGTCTCGAGCAAGTGAATTTTATTTGATTAATTGCGTTGTTTCATAATTTATTTGTTAAAAATAATATACAGGATATTTGCGGCACGTTTCAGAGTGGTAGATACTGTCAGTATCGCCCTTGTGAAAGACCACCATTCAGATTCGAAACGATGCTTGAAAGGTTTGCTTCAGCCGTGTTTGGTGACCAGATCTGAATAGTCAGGTACTTTTCCACCTTCCTCTGCCCCGTCTCCTTCTCCTCGCCACTATCTCCAGCCTCACAACATACCCCAATTGGGGATGCCATAGTTTCACTGGCTCCAGACGACTGGGAGCAGCGGAATTTTGTGCAGTATTCACACAATTTATTTATTTTAAAACCTACTAATTGAACAAAAGAAGTAAGTACTGAGATAGTACTTGAACATTACGTGCAGAACGCAGGGTAGAAGATATTGAAATCATAAGTAGTAAATAAAATACATTATGAATATGTATTTTGATGTTTAATTAAATAAAAGGGACATGTCACATAATAGACGTCTTTCTGTTCTAGTAAATATTGAAAGGGTGAGTTCACGCAATGGAAACGCACGCCTTTTGTTGCTTCATGCTATCCCATGGCGTCGATAAAGCTACACACAGCATGCTACGTGCATCCCATCACGTCAGCCATGATGTGCATGGGATGGTACGTATATATATTAAAAACTCAAGACGGGAAAAAAGGTGGTGGACGCAGCGTGAGACGAAGATTTCTGCTGGTGTTGCACCACTCGTCATGACTTCAGGCAAATTAATAGTGTTGACGAATAATAAATTTTACAAACAATATTCTATCATGTTTCAGGTACCTATCTATACCTACTTAGTAGTTAAGTGGTAATACAGTGAAATGATATTCTAGGTACTTACCTAGTAGTTTAATGTTAGCTTAGCATTTTTTCAAGCTTCTAGGTATGTAGTAGGTAGCGCTGTAATAAAGAAAAGTAATATTTTCGGTACCCAGTAGTTAAGTGGTTTATAGTGAGATCATAGAAGAAAGAATTTTAGGTGCCTACCTACACAGTTGTTCAGCATTTTTTACCTACCTACTAAGTAAATTAGTAAAATAATATTTGAAGTATACCTAGTAGTTAAGTGGTATTATAAATGGCATAATATTTTAGGTACCTAGTAGTTAAGCGGTGTAATAAAGAACAATAGTGACGTATTATTGGTTGTTTACTGTATGCGTAGTTGTCCATTGCGCTATTTGCTAATTAATTAATGCAACACAGGCAGACAACACGCATCGCTAAAACCTATTAATAACGTATACGAGTATATACACCGCGCGATAAAAGTGACAACGATGTCTCAACATTATTATTATCCGTATATTTTCAAGATAATACACGTGGTTGAATAACTTATCCGATCAGCGTCGGTTAATTCGTCACTCAACTAGTCCGGTAATAATAATTTGCAGAAAGTGGGACCATGTGAGTAACCCGATGAATGATGCAAAATCCGCTTGTATTTACCGGGAGAAATAGGCGAAAAGAATTGCATCAGTATTGCTTACATTTTAATATAATTTTACCGTCATAATACTTAGTTTGCAATAAGCATTTTTTTGCCGCCATTTGTCATTTATTCACTGGTCTTTCTAGACTTTTAGACACAACATTATAATATATACAATATCTAGATGAGTAATGCCAGGCCGACGTGTAATTGTGCATGCTATTGCAGTGTATTGTTATCCGACCTTGAACGCGATTATTAAATTGTGTTATTCAGTACTTAGGTACTTACATCGTTCTAAGTTGAAAACAGAGTAATCTAAATTATATTATTGAGAAAGATCTGCATTTTTAAATAAACGATAATCGATTCGATTTGATCATTGTTTTCAACAAATATTGTTATATTTTGCAAACTTAATTTATAATAATAAAGTGATTAAATTATTGCAAATCAGGTAAAGAATATTACGCGTTATTTAGTGTGTGACGTTAAAAAAAAGGAGCTGATGTATGTGTTAACATGCGATAAAGTTCTAGATGGTCAGAATCAGCGGGCGCAAAAAAAGGTGTGTTCTAATAAATAAATATTATACTACAGACATTTAGCGAACATGTTTATTATAAATTCATAATATTTATTTATTTAATATGTGTTTTTTAATTCACATTTAATTAATACAAAATAACATATTATTATGTAAAGTATATTTTCGGAACGTTCCAGAGTGGTGGATGCTCTCAGTATCGCCCTGGAGGACCACCATACCAAATCGAAATGTTGCTTAAAATGGCTTTAGCCGTGTTTAGTGACCAGATATGAATAGCCAGGTACTTTCCAACCTTCTTATTTCACATCTCTTTACCCTCCAGACTGCCTTCAGCCAAACAACATACCCCAATCGAGGATGCCATAGTCCCTTTGGCTCTGGATAGTGTGGAGCAGTTGGGACTCTTGTGCGATTTTAAAAAAATACCACCCACCTAGTACCCACCTAGTACCCACTTAGTACCCACCTAGTACCCACCTAGTACCCACTTAGTACCCACCTAGTACTCACCTAGTACCCACCTAGTAACCACCTAGTACCCACCTAGTACCCAACTAGTACCCCCCTATAATATTTTTTTAACAGGAGATGATTTTTATTCTATATTTAAAATTTTTGATTTTGTTAACAAAATTTCCTATTTTTCATCTTTTATATTCCGTGATTTTTCACGGGTAACAAACAACTTGTATAATCGATTCGTTTTGATCATTGTTTTCAACAAATGTTATTGTATTTTGCAAAATTTAATCACGATAATGACGTGATTAAATTGTGAATCAGGTAAATAATATAATTTTATCGAAGTCGAGCTAGTTGCATTAATGTATACGTGGGCTGCAAGCGGTAGGCAGTCGCAGGCACTAGGCACGTATTATCAACGGTGCAGTTTGTTCGCAGGCCGCTTGTTGCTGTGCAGGCCGCTGTGCAGGCCGGGCCGAGCCTCGGAGCGCCCTGAATTGGCATAGCAACAACGGGCGGCCCATTGAAGGAACCGACTAATAGCAACTTTACTGAAGAGTGCGCTGGAAAAAAGCGATGTTTCGACATACTGCATAAATAATGATAGATTGTAGTGATGATCTTTGAGGAGTAGACACAGAGAATATTATTGATATTTCGTTTAGAAATATACTCTAATTTCATAAGGTTTACCCCAACCTAGAAAATCCCCGAGTTCCGGTGCTGTACGTCCAGTGTAGAACACATTTAGAGTTTTTGTTATTTTAAGTTGGATAAAAGAGAATATTATTGATCTTTCGTTTAGAAATACTCAATTTCATAAGGTTTACCCAACCTAGAAAATCCCCCGAGTTCCGGTGCTGTACGTCCAGTGTAGAGAGAACATTTAGAGTTTTGTTATTTTAAAGTTGGATAAAAGAGATATTATTGATCTTTCGTTTTAGAAATATACTCCAATTTCATAAGGTTTACCCCAACCTAGAAAATCCCCCGAGTTCCGGTGCTGTACGTCCAGTGTAGAAAGAACACATTTAGAGTTTTGTTATTTTTAAGTTGGATAAAAAGAGAATATTATTGATCTTTCGTTTAGAAATATACTCCAATTTCATAAGGTTTACCCCAACCTAGAAAATCCCCCGAGTTCCGGTGAAGTAAAGGTATAAGTAAACTATTGTGTGCTGAAAACAAGCCTCTGGTACTGTACAGGGCCCGCAGATTTTTTTATTTTTTTATAATAAAGACAAATATTCCCTGGTTACGGATAACCTGACAATATTTGAAAATCTCCTACTACCATCACAGAAAGCGGAAGATGTTGCTTGTGTCGTAAATGGAGGACTTAGCCAGCCGAGGAATTGAACTCACGACGCCTGGGTGAGACCCAAAGACGATGCCAACTCAGCCACTGACCGGTCGAATACTTTAATAGTACACAACTGTTGACCCTCTACAAATCGCGAGTGCGTCCCAGTGTACAATTTGGCAGCCACCTCTGGTCGGGTGCCCAAAATATCTTAAAAACCCTTGACTCCTTGCAGAAACGGGCGGTCCGTTTGATAGATTCGCCTATCTTAACAAACGAATTGCAATCTTTGAAGCACAGACGTTAGGTGGGAATGCTGTCCTTGTTCTACCGGTATTTTAATGGACGATGCTCTGAGGAACTAGCGTCATTGATCCCTTCGGAACCTGTGCGCAGTCCGGAAACACGCCAAACGCTCGCCCAACATTTGTACACGGTTGACATTTGTCACATGAGAACGGGTGGCTTCCACGACTCGTTTTGTGTTGAAGTGTGAAATGATCTGCCTTCCTCTGTGTTTCCTCCCTCCTACAACACGGGTCTCTTATTTCCCTCAGGGCCTCCTGTGTGGAGTTACGGTGAAAAAAAATGAAAAAAACAAGAAAAAAACATCGGCAACGCATGTAACGCATGATACGCCCATTACTGTCGGCAGGCCACCGGCTACTACTGACAACTACGCAACGTATAGATAGATCAGCGTTTATTGAAATAAAATACAGTTTATTTTTTCATACAATAGATCTTAAAATAAACTATGATACATAATTTAAATTATTATTGTTTATTGCATGTTTTTTGAAATAAAAAAAAATAAAAAAAAATTAATACTTTCAATTTCAGTTCCTTTGTTCAGAGCGTTGAAATATAACACATGCAGGTGACAGAATATTGAAATAATTAGTGACATGTCAACTCAGTTGACAGCATCTGGAAGGAAAGGTTAATCTCACCCAAACCAATGTAATAGTGACGGATTGAAGAGTAAACAGAGAGGAAGTAATGGCATTTACTTCCGGCGAAGCTATCAGTGAAATCACTATTTCGATTAATCTATACTACGAATCGGTTTACATTATGAAAACCGAAAAATATGCTTTGGATAAATTGAACCTTTTCCCAGAAATTCTCTTGATAAGAATTAAAATAAATTTCTTAATTACGTTTTAAAAAATACAAGCGTAAACTCCTTTTTTTAATAGAAAATTATGAACGCTTGTAAGAAACAAGTTTTTTTAAATACTACTTTATAGCTAAGATTATTTATGAAAGCTTCCCTTGATAATTTTTTTTCTGTCGTACAAAAATCTTCACAAAATAAATAAAATTCCGATTTTTGGGCTTACGACAAACGTTTCGAGTGTCCGCTTGCCACGAGAATTTTATGCCTTTTGCCTACATTCGTAGTGACATAAGACACACTGTTCGTAGCAAATATTTTTGGCTGGTATATTCCTCTTAAGTAGATGTCCAATCTAAAACTTATATTTAATTATTATGAGATGAACTTATTTTTGAGGAGTAAACAGAGAGGTTTACTAATGCAACATAATACAACATACTTCAACATAACCCAACATTCCCCAACATCACCCAACATAACGCAACATAACCCTACATAACTCAACATACCCCTACATAACTCAGCATAACGCAACATAACCCTACATAACTCAACATACCCCAACATAACCAAACATAACCCTACATAACGCAAATAACCAAACATAATCCAACATAACCTAACATAACCCAACATAACCCAACATAATGCAACATAACCCTACGTAACCCAGCGCAACCCAACTTGCCCAACATAATAATAATGCATTACGATGATCTTTAAGGAGTAGACAGAGTGGGTATAAGATATAACGACATTTTGGTGAGAATTACTAGTATTTACTATCTATCCAGTCTAAAACGATTCAGTACTTTTTTTATTCATTTAATTTATTGTCATTTTCCTTCCCAAGGTCCATCCGAATTAACCAACCTCGACTTCTACTTTATTGCAAAGAATTCGCCTCGAATGTGTATTTTCCAACGGTCAATTCATTCTTAATTTTATCGAAGTACTAAAAATAATGTATTTCCATCACAAAAAAGAACGCTTTTTATTTGGTGACAAAAAAGTTTACCAATATTACATCATACTGTAAAGAAAGATTTTATTGTTAGAATGATTGTCGATTACGTCAGCCTTGATCATGTAAAAAGAAACCAGAACCGAAAAGTAAGATACGAGGATGGTTGATTGTTACACCTAAAACTCAACCGGTAGATACACGAATGACCGTGATACCTTCAACCCAGATAAGAATATAATTTAATTGATTATAAAAAAACTTCAATGTACAGCGAACAAACGTCTTTAAATTATTTGATTTTTAGTATCGACGTAGCTACCAGCTATCTGCCAGTGGCGTGAACCCATAAAGGCAGGAATTCTGTACGAGTATATGTCCAAGAAAAATAAACGTTAAAACGGATATCCTTTTTCTGATGAAATCTTCGAAATATATAGAAATCAATGTAGGTTTGTCCTTGATGTTCTCGAAAATTGCTGGATCGGTTTCGCTGAAAATAGCACAGTTTGTTTTTATTAGTGCCGGGAAGGTTTAGAGAGTAGTTTGAATGAAATCAAATATGAAAAACTGTTGCTATTTTTAAAATTAGTGTGAAAAACATTGAACCCGACATGTTGTATTTAGGTGTTAGCCCATAGATATAACACTCTGGTTCGCTACATATTGCATATTCAAAAGAAGAGGGTGTTTTTGGGTAGAATATTTTCAAAATGTAAAACACCAGTAGGCACCTACTTACGAACTTTATGATTTGTATATATTTAAAAAAAAATAAACATTTGGAATGAAATAAAATATTCAAATGAATGTTTCTTTATTTGGAGATAGTTAAATTAGCTGTCAAATCAATAATTATACCCGGGCAAGGCCGGGTACACATCAGCTAGTACTAAATAAAGATGTTCTTTTAAGTTTTGTTTGCATTTGTTAGGTGACGTGTCAATTTTTTTTTTAAATTTGGATGGTAACTCCATAATATTTCATTAGATTATTTCGGTTCTTTGAATTTGTATTTACGCAAGTAATTTATTACATGATTCATATTATTTTATCAATTTTTTCCGCTATGTGGAATTTATGAGTTTTTGCTTTCGATTATTATAAGCTTTTACAATTCTTGGATAGGGAATTCTTTGATAAAATGATAAAAATAAGTCAAATAAAAAAAAGATGTTGAATTAACGTGGATTAAATACAGATTGCAGAATTTCTTTTTCACAGCTGATAAAACAAGTGTCATAATCATAATAAAATAGCATTTATATAGCGCAGTTTTGTGTTATTTAACTTCATGTGTGGCTTACTATAATATCATACTATGGTAATAATAATAATAACCTAAAAAAGGTGACCGCTCCAACCCGGCCAACTACCGCCCCATAGCGATCACATCAGTTCTGTCCAAGGTGATGGAACGTGTGATCAATGATAAACTGCTCGCATACCTCGAGAAGAACAAAATTATTAACGACCGTCAGTGCGGATTCCGGCGGAACTGCTCGTGCGGTGATCTTCCCGCGTATGTGACGCATGTTTGGGGGCGGTGCCTGGAATGTTATGGTGAGATTCAAACGGTCTCACTGGACATTTCTAAGGCCTTTGACCGGGTTGGCACCGAGGACTTGTCAACAAACTGCCTTCTTACGGACTTCCCGTTTCCTTGTGTACGTGGATTGCCGATTTTCTGAGGGAGAGATCGATTCAGACGGATGCTGATGTTTTCATCTCTTCCTCGAATTCAATAAATGCTGGCGTCCCACAAGGATCGGTTCTGTCTCCGTCATTATTTTTGTTGCACATCAATGACCTCTTGACATGTGCACCAATCCACTGTTATGCGGATGACAATACGGTCCATGATAGGCTTTTGTTTTACAAGCCCCCAAAGGGCACACAAACTCCAACGGCTCGGAGGGCTTTGAAGCAGAGAATGGACGGTTACCTCAAGAGGGTCTCCTCTTGGGGTAAGAATAACCTCGTCGAATTTAATGTTTCAAAAACCCAATCATGTCTGATTACGTCTAAAAGGGATCGAAATAACAATCTAGTCTCCTTTAATGGAAGCAATCTTCCCCACAAGCCCTCCATTGATATGCTTGGTGTAACCTTAAGTGACCAGCTCAGGTAGGGGGGCTCTATCGAAGCCAGAGTGAATTTAGCCTCCCAGAAGCTGGGCGTATTGTACAGAGCCCGCAGATACTTTAATAGTACACAACTGATGACCCTGTACAAATCGCAAGTGAGCCCTCTGTAGAATTTGGCAGCCACCTCTGGTCGGGAGTCCCAAAATATCTGAAATAAACCCTTGACTCTGTGCAGAAACGGGCGGTCCGTTTGATATATTCGCCGATCTTAACAAACGGATTGCAATCTTTGGAGCACAGACGTTAGGTGGGAATGCTGTCCTTATTTTACCGGTATTTTAATGGAAGATGCTCTGAGGAACTAGCTTCATTGATCCCTTCGGCACCGGTGCATAGTCGGAAAACACGCCAAACGCGTGCCCAACATTTGCACACAGTCGACATTTGTCATACGAGAACGGGTCGCTTTTACGACTCTTTCCTGTGTTCAACAGCTCGGCTGTAAACAAATAAATAACAAAAAAGAAAAGAAAAAAAAAAATAATAAAAGATAAAAAAAAAATTAATAAAAGATAAAAAAAAATAAAAAAAAGTAAATAAATAAATATATAAATAAGTAAAATATAAATAAATAAATAAATAAATAAATAAGTAAGTAAATAAATAAATAAATAAATAAATATATAAATAAATAAATAAATAAACAACAACAACAACAACAACAACAAACAACAACAAACAAACAACAAACAAACAACAAACAACAACAAACAAACAACAACAACAACAACAAACAAAACAAACAAAATAAACAAACAAACAAACAAAACAAACAACAAACAAACAAATAAACAACAACAACAAATAAACAAATAACAACAAATAAACAACAACAACAACAACAAATAAATAAATAACAACAACAAATAAATAAAATAAACAAACAACAAACAAACAAACAAACAAACAAACAAACAACAACAAACAAACAAACAAACAAATAAACAAATAAACAACAAATAAATAACAACAAATAAACAAATAAACAAACAAATAACAAATAACAAACAACAAATAAAAAAAATAAATAAATAAATAAATAAATAAATAAATAAATAAATAAATAAATAAATAAATAAATAAATAACATAAATAAACAAACAACAAATAAATAAATAAATAAATAAATAAATAACAAATAAATAAATAAATAAATAAATAAATAAATAAATAAATAAATAAATAAATAAATAAATAAATAAATAAATAAATAAATAAATAAATAAATAAATAAATAAATAAATAAATAAATAAATAAATAAATAAATAAATAAATAAATAAATAAATAAATAAATAAATAAATAAATAAATAAATAAATAAATAAATAAATAAATAAATAAATAAATAAATAAATAAATAAATAAATAAATAAATAAATAAATAAATAAATAAATAAATAAATAAATAAATAAATAAATAAATAAATAAATAAATAAATAAATAAATAAATAAATAAATAAATAAATAAATAAATAAATAAATAAATAAATAAATAAATAAATAAATAAATAAATAAATAAATAAATAAATAAATAAATAAATAAATAAATAAATAAATAAATAAATAAATAAATAAATAAATGAATAAATGAATAAATGAATAAATGAATAAATAAATAAATGAATAAATGAGTAAATAAATGAGTGAATAAATAAATAAATAAGTGAATAAATAAATGTAAATAAAATAAAATAAAATAAAATAAAATAAAATAAAATAAAATAAAATAAAATAAAATAAAATAAAATAAAATAAAATAAAATAAATAATAATAATAATTATAATTATAACAATAACAACAACAACAACAACAACAACAACAAAAACAACCTTAAAAAGCCTGGGAAGTTTTTGATAGATATCTTTTTTTTCTTCTTTTTTTTTTACACATTTAGTTATTTAGTGTTGCCGACTATGGACGCTACTATACTGGATACTATAATGTCATACCATGATATAATATCAAACTTTAATATTATACTATATTATTGCGCTATAATGTCATATTATAATGTCATGCTATAATTTCATACTATATGTCATGTTATAATATAATATCATGCTATAGTATAATACTATTTTGTCGTGCTATAATGTCATATTATAATGTCATGCTATAATTTCATTGTATATGTCATGTTATAATATAATATCATGCTATAATATAATACTATTTTGTCGGGCTATAATGTCATAGTATAATGTCATGCTATAATTTCATACTATGATGTCATACTATAATATAATACTATATTGTCGTGCTATAATGTCATATTATAAAGTCTATACGCTATAATTTCATACTATATTGTCGTGCTATAATGTCATGCTATAATTTCATACTATAATGTCATACTATAATTTTATTTTGCAAAAGTGCTTCTAACAACCAGTATACAGCCACAGAAAGGTTATGTTTGGTGTTGATATTTAAATGAAATTTCGCCAAATCAATATAAGCAGTTTACATAATAATTTTGCCTACTTTGTACTTACGTCAACATTCATTGGGGAATTAATAGAAAATATTGACAAACAACTTTGGTTGTTATGATATATAGATCCAAAAAGCAATCGAAAAAAAACTCCACGTTTTTGGGTGACCTCGAAAGTTTTTTAGCATTCCCCTTCTTTTTTATTTCCCCATTTAGCCGATCCTTGCATACGCTTTTTTTAGGTGGTTAAGTTGATTAAGAGGAGCAAGATTAAGAAAGGGACGCTTAGATGGTTTGGGTATGTAGAGCGAATGAACGAAGAATGGAGTGTAAGTAGAATATATGACGCGAATGCGAAGAAGAAGTCCCTACTTTTTCATCCATTGCCCGAGAAAGACACGGCACGATCAAGTGAATCAAATTCTTGAGTCGGGCCATGTCGGAAGTCGAAATAATAGAAGAGAATGTATGAGACGATGTATGAATGTGAATGAAGCGAGAAGTGTGTGCCATAATCGAGTTGTTTGGCGGTCCGTCCTTTCTGCCTACCCCCGCGGCAAACGGCGTGATGGTTAGTTAGTTAGGTATGAAAGCTGCAAAATTTGGGGACAGAGTTTTTAATATGCTCGGTCCATTTGGTCTCAGGTCAGAAATTTAAATAGTTAAAAAACTAATAATATGAATTTTTAAAAGGGGTTACAAACTTTAACAAAATGTGAAGCCCCCCGAGGTGACTTTAATCATTAAACGGCGCTATGGAAAAGTTTATTACCATTTATTATTATTATTAGGTGCAGAGAGACGTACACAAGGAGATTTTGGTGATAAAAACGAAGTCACGTAAAAAATTGTACTTTTTTTTGCACTCGACTTTTCATGTGCCCTAACTTTTTTATGCTCGTTTATTCACTTCATTCACTCATCCAACAATGTGAAATTAATAACCTCTTTTGAGGCCTTTGCAGATATACACCGAGTAGGTACTTAATTCGATTGAGATGCTAAAATCCCAAAGTCTACCCTTGGGCAAATGGAGACGCACGCCACTGGCGACCTCTCACCGCTCGCTCTCGGTAGCTCACTACCTCTTACACCTTCGTGTCAGTCTCTGAATCGGTGCCAAAAGTGCCTAATTTATTTTAGGCGTATTTACGAACGGTGCACGCCGCACGTGCAGTCGTGGATCGGGCCCCGAGCGTGCTTCAAAATTCTCATAATGTGACAATGTAATCTCCGCGAACCAACTCCGGTAGAAGAAGCCAGCGAGGTAGATTTGGCTTGCTGCTTATGAGCCTACCACTAGAGAGATAAACCCACAGAGAAAATAATACATAGAAATGTCCCAACACGTAAGGGAAAAAACTAACCTAAGAGAGGTGAGGGGCGAGCTAGGCGTGCCACCAATTAAGTAAAACAGCAAATAAGTAAAAAGGTTGGGCTTGTTTGCAAAATCCTAATGTTTTGTTGGAAACAAACGTGGAGCGCAACGAACTAGGCTGGTGCCAAAATGAATGTATAAGGGTGCTGTGGGCGTGTGCGTGTACCTGAAGTTAGCTTAATTTTATTCTATTTCTGGTTAAATTGATCAAACATAGAAATTCTGTATTACTAAAATATTTTAATATCGCAGAACCACCAAGACTATGGCATCCCAAATTGGGGTATATTGCGAGGCTAAAGGGTGTGGGGAAGGGTAGGGAAAGGTCGGGGTGTATCCGGCTATTCAGGTCTCGTCACCAAACACGATTAAAGCCATTTCAATCACTGTTTTTATTCTGAATGGTGGTATTTCACCAGTGCGATACTGAGAGTATTTACTGCTCTGGGGACCAAGTCTGTATCTTTTGCGTTGGCTAACACAGGTTAAATCGGCCATAATCAACGCATTTTTTTAGTTTTCAGATACGGACTGTCAAACTGTCAAAATATATATTTTTAAGGCCTATTTAACTTGCGTCAGCTAACGCAAAAGATATGGACTTAGCCTCCTGGGGCCTAAGTCTGTATCTTTTGCGTTGGCTAACGCAAGATAAATCCGTAAACAACACATTTTGACTGTTTAATAGTCCGTATCGCTCTTTTTCGTTTACGAGACAAATCCGTAACGCAAACACAAGAGACGACGATGCATTTATGAAAACTGTCAAAAGGTGTTTGTTGTTTATGGCCGATTTAACTTACGTTAACTAACGTAAAAGATACAGACTTAGGCTCCTGGAAGGTGGCGCAAACATAACGTAATTATTATAATATTACCCGTTTTATATTATTTAATTGGAATGTGAAATAAATCATATTAACGGTCAGAACCCAAAAATGCACACTTTGCAGGTTGCTGACTCAAGAAATACTACCAATGATCTATCTGTAAATTCTACATGTGTAATTAGGAAAATGTACCAGGTTTCAAAATATAATAAGTCTCAAACTGTAATCTTTTAAATTCTATATTAAATACGTACTGGAATTATAGATAAAACGTTAAAAATGATATCATTAGTTTTCATACTGCACCTTTTTGAGACATTTTGAGATGTATTTCATAGAATTTAAAGACTACATTTAGAGGATTTTTGTGTTTTGAAACCTTACACATTTCCATTACTACTATTGTGGTATTGCTTGAGTTAGCAACCTGCAAAGTGATGTCTAGATAAAAAAAATGAATATAAACACGTCGGGATGACCTCTGGATTCGTAGTCGATCGACTATGGAGATAATAAACACATAATTGGGCTTGTCTGGGGCCCAGGAGTCGGAAGGTCTTATCTCAATATGAAAAAAAAGAATATTTGTCTGTGTGTCCTCGATTTTCTCGAAAATTACTGGACTGGTTTCGCTGAAAATATCACAGTTTGTTTTTATCAGTGTCAGGAAGGTTTAAAGAGTAGTTTGAATGAAATCCAATGTGTAAAACTATTCCTATAACGTTTTAAAATTAGTATGAAAACATTGAGCCCGCCATGTTGTATTCAGGTTAGCCCATAGATATACCGCTCTGGTTAGCCACAGATTACATATTCTAAAGAAGGTTTGTTTGGGTAGAATATTTAAAAAATAGAAAACACGAGTGAGAACTTTATTATTCAGATATATTTTGAAAATATAAAATGTTTGGAATGAAAGAAAAATTTCTAATTATTTCTTTATTTAGAGATACTAATAATCGTCTCGAGGCATTCATTTCGCTGTCAAATCAATTATGGCACCCAAACGACAAGCTACAATTCACAACTTCATAACTTTATTAAAAAAATATATATCCCGAGCAAGGCCGGGTATCGCCTAGTATTATATAAATTTGCGGCAATGGTTTTCTTTCAAATTTGCGTAGAGAGATAGATCACTCTAGGGAATAACTCTTCAGTGGAGCGTACTAACAGGAACACGCCAGAAGACGTCGAATTTGCAAGACATTCTATCCGGTGTCATCCCATCCTATCAACACTGTTGTCTTCTACACACCCAGATCTAGATGCTGCTTATTAGATTACCTACACATTGTCTATAGATGCCGGTGTGTTCATATATACATATCAAATATGAAACAAGAATCTCTTTGTCACAAATCATAAGAAAGCATCGAAATCTCGCGAACGACGCACCCTAGCTCTAGCGCGCGTTTATATTTGCCTTCTGTATTTAATATTAATATAATATATTACTAGTTATGTCCACCTACGCACCACTCCTTTATATTATTTTTATGCGAATACAGCACAGGAGTCCCAGCTGTCCGGAGACAGTGGGACTATGGCATCTGGCGTCCCCAATTGGGGTATATTGTGAGGATGAATGTTCAGCTCGCAAGGCCATTTCGTTCATGAGGTATGGAGCTGTGAAGTATGCTATATTTTTAAGACAATAAATAAGATGAGTTGTTTGTTTCATATTTTTCAATTGTCCAATAAGAAAAATGGGTGATTAAATCTAGTACAGCTGGTATTTTAATATTTTTTAAGTTGAAGTGATGAATAATAATGGTAATAAAAAAGTGGGATGCGAAACGTGAAACTTGAAAGACAGGTGTCTTTGTGTCGGTCTACTTTTGTTGGATACTTCTGCGGAACACTTGGTGAAAAGTACGGGCGAATCGTTAAAGAGCGCACGCTTGAATGTATCTGTGCACACCGATAGTATCGTGAGCAAGCGTCAAACTAATTTGCAACCATAATATTTGAATATGTACTTGGGTGGCGACGTTTGTCATAATTTTCGAATATCCTCGTTGTAATTTAATTGATCCAAGGCAGTTAAGTCTCCGTAAAATTAGGTTGTGTTTTTTAAAATGGAGTCAAAAATAAAATCTGGTCGTGTAAACCATTGATCAGCCAAACGAAGGAAGTTTTATACCATCTTTATAGATAATTAGAAAGAAAAAATATGTAAATATATATATGTATTTGAGTACAGTTTTTATACCAGCACAATTTTTAAAAAATCACTGCCATTTCTATAGGATCTGTTATTGGAAGAGCATGAAAAAAATCATAACTAATAAAAATACAGTGGTTAGTTAGTTATCGAATTGTTAATTTTGATCCATCTAGTATACCACTACACGGGCAAGAATCTCTTTATTCTGGTTTATCCGTAAGTATATACCATATATCAATGTAGTATACTACGATGGGCGCTTTTACAAAAGCGTATTAGAAAATTGTTTCATATATAAAAATCATTTTAAAAGTCCCCATAAGAACGCCAACAAAGGAAATTTTCAAATATATTGCAGTACCTAACATCCAAAATATCTGTGCTAAGAATGTTTTAATCAAACATTTAAAAAAAGTTAAAAAAAATCGAAGAAAATTAATTTTCACCACACAAGAGCGAACCAAAATGATATCATGACTATTCCTAAATTTAAAACTAATTTTGGACAAAGGAATTATAAATATCTCTCCACTAAGCTGTATAATTATACTTCCACCGGCCATAAAAAAAAAACGAAAAGACAAATGATTTAAAAAATCAAATCAAAACTTGGCTCAAAGAAATAAAAGAAGTGGATTTATCAGGCATCGTGAAAAGAACTTCGTAGGAGCTTAAAAACAATCAGTTTTAAAAAAAAACCCAGTCCGCTTCGGCGCAGGAACCCCCAGTGAGGAGGACTATGAAAAACAATACAAATCGTCTTATCAGCTGATGCAAAAAATACCTATTGAAACTAAAAAATAAAACTTTCTTTTTCAGCCTTATTTTTTTGTAGGTATCACAACATCATCTACAGTAGCGACGCTCCAACCCAAGTATATCGATCTCAGTGGCGTGTATTGCTCTACGACCAAAGGTAGGCTGTGTGTTGTTCGGGTATGAATTGTGCATTGAATGTTCGAAAATGGCTGTTTTTATTATCTTTCGCTGGATGTTGTGGCCAGCTAGTAAATGAGTGTACAGTCTGACATTTAAAAGCTGACAAGAATTTAGGGCGTTGCGATCGTTTTTAAAGGTTTTAAATGGCAAAAAAAGATGGCTCAAAGGACATTCAAAGTAAGTTAAAAAAAACCGGTGTTCAGAAATTAGTGGTACCTTCCGAAAGGAGACGATTCTACATCATATTCTAAGATAATTTTATTTTTAAACTTTTTCTTTTATTATTTAACGCTTTGCGAGGAAGATAATTATGTAATGGAAAAAGTCTGTAAAGCCGATTATTTGCATTTCATGAATAACTACGTATTAGATGTTAGATAAATTAAAGAAAAAACGAATTTACGGATAAAAATTATTTGAAAAAAGAACACGAAAAGGGGAATTATGATGTTTTGCGTTGTTTCTTTAAAACGAACTGTCAATTGCGAATATGTGAAAATATTTTAATGTGAAGAATACATTTCAAAGGCGAAGTCAGTAGCTCGGTGTTGTAATAGTAATGATATTTTGTAGTTCCAAAATAATAAATGTATACAATTAAAAACAAGCTAAAGATTCATGGAAAAAAAATTATAAGAAAATTCTAGATTTTTATGGTTCATTTTTATTAGGGAAGGCACAGCTTTTCATCCTTTACGGACTGCACGCCACTGGTAAATCTGTACATCCATTTTAAAATAATAAGCCAGAACTAAAAAGGGGGAGAAATTTATATCAATGGGATGTAGGTACCTTTCCATAGGCATACAAATTTGGATCCCTAACGATATTTAATCTCTGGCTACTCTGTAACTTATTACCCTATGGATAACCGGTAGGGGAAATTTTATTTTATGGAAAATTTCCAATCCCTTCAGTGCCTACCTACTAAGGTTGAAACAGGTCCCGATTCAAGGACACCAAAAAAAATGTGACGAAATTGAAATCACTACCCACCCCTACACCTACTTGTAAAAAAAACATCACGGACCGTGTTAAGTGTAAAGCAGAACTTTCGGGTATTAAATAACATTAAGGTAAGGTCTTAGAGGCACAATATATGTGTGTTGCAGGGGTGCGCAGTCTTTAACACGCGTGCTTACCAATTTAATTATAAGAAAATATTCAGCATCTCCTACACGAGACAAGAACTCTATTACTGTGCCAATTTAGTACCCAAAAAGTGCCAACATCGACCATCGCCAGCATGCTTTCAGCGGCGAAATTATTATTGTCTATGTCACATTTAAAACTCGTTCTGTAAGATCGGGCGTCATGAATTTTGCACAGCATTTAGTGTCTGGAGTTTCTCTTCACAACCTTAGTTCCATCACGAGATGTCCAGCATTGAAATATATCCAGCCAATTGCCTAAAAATGAGACTAGACGCCATATTGTCTACTCCATACTGATAAAAAAGAGTGTTGGTAGCAGAGTACTCACAAGCCGGGTGAGTCAGTGCGATGTAAATGTGATCCATAACCTTGTGGGTAGGTAATACACACGGTTAATGGAGTTTGATACACACCCAGCGGGTACCGAAAAACCAACATTTGAAAAAGTTATGCCCAGTGAAAGAGTCTACTTTGAATTTTAACAGCTTAAATAACCAAGTTATATTTAGTTTACTTCCATGAAATATCAGAAAAAAATTGATGAAGATATTTGCATTTTGTTGAGCATTTACAAAACATCGCTTTGATGCATTTGAAACAGTTGAGGAAAATGTCTTGCTTTGGGTATATTTAATATTGAGGAAAGAATACGGAATATATTTAAACCCCTTTTCAGGAAAACCGGTCGAATTTCAATATCCCATACAGAATTACAGAAACACGATTATTCACAACGACACCTACGTTATAGAGTCATAGTCGTATTTTAAAGGAGACACTGCTTCGTCCTGCAAAATTAGTACGTATTGATAAACCTCTATATCCTCTATGATGTTGGACTAGCTTGCAGCCTCACTGCGTGACTTGCCCAGCGGAGCCGTTTCAGTTTTATAAATCTTGTTATTAACTGCTCTTCAAACAATTGGTATGTATACCCTGTGGTTGTGGATATCTTGCCTGCCAGACCGTTTTCTTGTTTGACTTCAAAGATTATTCTACTTCTCAAAAACATCCAATACCCCTCTATCATTATTTGCGGAGACCCAGACAGTTCTTTTCTGATATTTGTCTGTCTCTCTTTGTTTACACGTTCGACGCGTTTTACATCGTCCGGTCTGCATGTATGTCTACTTCTATTTGATTTTTGGTTAGGTTAGAACGGGAATCCCTGTGGTAAACCCTTTCAACAATTTTTTTACAATTAAGATTTTTTAATACTTTTTTATTTTCTTATAATTAGCATTACAAGTATTTTACACAATATTTAATTAAATTGTATTCTCGGTCGTGTATACCTTATCAGAAAAGAGGAGTTCTTGTGTCTGATAAGGGAGCCACGATTCTTAATTTGGTAGGTGCATAATATTTAATTTGTAAAATGTTTTGTATGAAATATTTACGTATTTAAGTTTTTTTTAAAGAAGAGTATAATTTTATTTATTCGCTCTGATTGGTCACTAATAGAGCGCATCTCAATGGGGATGTTATTATAATTTGTTTTGGCTTGATAAATTAACGGTTTTGCATTTGAGTTATTTTGATATTAGGTGTTACAAATTGATTTCCATTTTGTAATAATAAGATTTTTCTCTTTACACATTTTTATAATAGAAATTTGTTGGAGTGTATCTTCAACATTTGATACTGGAAACAGTGTGAGTTTTTTTTTAAGTATTACTTTTATGATGATTCTTTGTGAAACTAAATTTTTTTGGGTTTGTTTCTTTTCCGTAAGAGTCTCAAGTTTAAATGTGCATTTTGGTTGGCTGCCTAATTTTGAAAAAGGTTTTGCATCTCGGATAGTTTGTAAGGTCCCTGGCAATAATGGGCCCGGCCCGGGGCTATAATGATGGAGTTAGGTGGAACTACTCCACATAACAGGTTGTTTTTTTGTATATTTTTTTGTACGTTCACCCATCACCATCTATTCGGTGGTGACCGCGTGCGGGGAATATTCTCGAACCACCTGGTCAGAGAAAATATCGTGTTTCAACAAGTCCACCGTAAATAATAATAAAACAAGTCTGAACAGTTTCCTCGTAGCGTTGTAATGGGATTAGTGTGAGTAAAGGAATCTAATATACTGAATAGTCACCACCCATATGAGAATTGGAGCAAATGTCGACTGAAATATCCACTAATAAAACTGAAAAAATAGTTTCCACAAAGTATAATATTTCTCCAGACAAACCCGATTGCATCCTAACGTGGAAACGGTTCCACTATGAATTAACCTTTGTTTTTGTTACATACATACGCCATTTTGAGAAAGAGGGAGAGGTTAGAGCGTCATGTCTAATAATATAACAATAAGGTAATTACTAATTAAGGCGATGCAATGAGAAGTAATGCAAAATCATGTGTTTTTGGTTTGAAAATTTGATGGACTTGAAATATTAAGGATGATTTAATTAAATACGGCAAGTACAACACACCTTGGCCTTTCGCTTAACCGGGCCCTCTTTTTATAAGCCTCGAAAAAAATAAAGTATTACACTTAGAAAAGTTTAAAGTGCTATATCTTCTATTTACTAACCCCTTTTCCGATATCATCGTATTGTTCATTGGGTCAAATTAAGTTTTTTTAGAATATGACCGAAAAACATTTTAATATTGGTGCCTGAGCTTTATAAAATAAAATAAAAAACGTATTTTGGTGATGCTTTTTTGCGTAAATCGAAACATGCAGCCGGTGTTAAACGGGAATTTCAACCTTATCGCCACCTGCATAAGGAGTGCGTGATTTAGTTCGACTTTTACAAAATGGATCCCTTAATTTTTATGTTAACGTGATTTTTAAAATGAAATCGGCGCTGTATAAATTATCCAATTACTATTTGGAGGCCTCCAGCTGAAAGATTAATTTTAATTTCAATTTTGTTACATGCGACGTTATAAAGAAATCTGAAAAGTTAATAAAGGGGGTTTATTAGCGTTGTGCACTTTATCTAGTTACAGAAGGTCTAATTTATAATCTGCTGGTAATAAATTATACGAGTATCTTTCGACTAGGCACACAGCAACGCTTACCTATTTAAAACATTACTCACCGACTAAAATAACTTTTTAAAGAAATAAGATAAGGCATTTACTATTAAATAAGATAAGATATTTAACGAGAATAAGAGGACACTCTGATAAGATTAGGTGGGTACTTGCCTGCATAATAAAAAAAAAACATGTTTTTTGGAAAAGATCAATTCGGGCTGGGTACATTTAAAAAGGTCATTGTGATAAAAATGTTCTTGTTTATCAATTAACAATGTTATTAATAATGAAGAAACAAAATAATTATACATTATCGACCCCTCCTACGTAAAGTATCCTAACTTTAAATCGAAAATTTACAGAGATAGAAGTTCGGTACAAGTCGAGTTTTTGATTGTTTTGCACCGAGCATCAGTCTCTTTAAACAACTCTCCCGTAAATTTCCGATTTTGACGTTACGATACTCTACGTAGGAAGGGTCGATTTATTGAAGAAATGTTTCTTTTAACATAATAAAAATATCTAAAATGAAATACGAAATAGAAAAGACACAGAAAATAAAAAAAAGGTAACGGTCCCATCTGGGAATCGAACCCAGGACCTCTGACTTACCGGGACTAGCACTGTAACCACTGAGGTAATGGGAATTTAATACTTTCCGTTATTTTTATCGATATCATGTCTCAATTTAAGAATTACCAATATCATCCTCAATTAATTCCTATACAGCATGACTTCTGACTTTTTGGAAGTTGTTTTCTTCTCATTAAACAAATTTATAGCATGGATCTAGTAATTTGACGATTTGACTTATTTTGACATTGTGTACTTCAAATCTCCATTTCTCATAATGCTCGTATTGATAATAACATTGTTTCGTTGACCTAAAATGATGTAATCACTCATCGCCCAACAGTTTTTGCCACTTCAGCACACTTTTCTGCTTCATAATTGATGTATCAATATTTTGCACTGATAAAGTTGTTTACGTGCCATCTTCGAGGCGGATTTATTCGGTTTGCAGAATATTGATGCATGACTTATCTCACGATGGGGTTAAAATAACAGACAAATAACGAAAAGCGAGTCCAAGGCTTCAGATTGACACTGATTACACATTTTACTGATTGCTCTTATTATTAGTGACTATCAGGAGAATACATGACGAGCGAGTGAATGGAAGAGGAAGTCACATACGCCCCAAGAATACGTGGATTAGTGCACGATCAAGAGAATCAAATACACGAGTCAGTATAAAAGAAGACCATTGTATGCACGAGACAAATGAGAATGAATCATGGAGTATTCAATTTTTTTTTAACTTATTGAACTTTATAAACATCATTGTAATATTTAATCACTGAAGAAGATAATATTAACATATCCCAAATGAAACAGGAATCCGTAAAAAACAACAGAAAAATAAAAAGGTATCAGTCGCATCTGGGGCTCGAACCCAGGACCTCTGTCTATCCGGGACAACCGCTTTACCGACTAAGCTAATGAGACGAGTTCAATTTACGCTGCGACTGATACCTTCTTATTTTTATGTTGTTTTTTACGAATTCCTGTTTCATTTAGGATGTGTTAATATTATCTTCTTCAATGATTAAAGAATCATAGAGCGTTTGCCAAGACAGAGTTGCGTGTGATATGGCGTGATGGTTAGTTAGTCTTTTTTTAATGGTATCAGAAAATCGTAAAAAGTTTATTATTTGAGAACGTGAGTCAAATTACATTTGACTCATCTCCCGAGAAAGTTCGCGAATCAAACAAAGTTTTATCAAATATTACATATTGAGTATCGTCACCAATTACAAGGTCTCTTATTGTTCTGGCTTATTAATAATAAGTGGTTGTTTCGGAACACGTGTGTCATTTGTCGAATTCTTGCGTTCTGATTAAAATATAACACAGAAAGTTTGCGGTGAGCGGAAAATTTGAAGGCGTGAGTCTAATAATAAAGTTTGAACTTCTCGAGAAAGTTCGCGAATCAAACGACGACGACGCGTGAATAATCGGGAAACTCGACACAAAGGTAAATAATAAATGTGGCGTGATGTAAAGTCAGTAGTCGCAAAGAAATGTAGATAGCATTATGTTATCAGGTGATACGATGTCTGCCGGAGTTTAATCTCGCCTTTAGGTGGAAGGCATCAGATACCCAGTACCCAGGTAAGGAATAGCCCCTCGAGGTTTGTTGCCAGCGCCCGCGGGTCTGTCGCCGCCAGCTGTGGTAGCGCTAACTGTATACCGTATTCGTATTATACTTGTAAGCAATATAACTAAGTATAGTATACTCGCGCTGTTAGCTGTAGCTGTACGTGTGGCTGAGGCGTGTAGGTACTGGGTACTCGTGTATATTGTGTTGCATGAAAGAAGAGAGATTTCTATTTTAAAATATAATTTTGTCTTACGATTTTAATCTACATGCTGAGATAAATGGCTCTTTTGTACAATGACGTCGACGTGTTTATGAAAGCAGACTCGGGCAAAGCAAATTCGATTGTCGAGGTGATGATGTCATGTCCCGGCATCAACTCAACTCAATACTCGTGTAGTTTATTGGTATGGAATTAGAACAATAATACCTCTGGACGGCTCGAGCACTGAATTAATATGGGATTGGAATAATGTAATGAACAGTGGTCCGAGTTCGAGCACCGCGATGCATTAGGTATCGGGTACTAGATATACCATAATAAGAGATTGCAATATTATAAACAGTAGCGAGCACCACTATGGGTTAGGACTGAATGGTACCTCCTAGATATATTATTATGAACAGTAGAGATAATATGGAATTGAAATATAAATTGAACAGTGGTCCGAGCAACGCGATGCATTAGGTATCGGGTACCAGATACATAATAAGCTATTGAAATATTATAAACAGTAACCCGAACACCACTATACGATAGGTATTGAATGGGGTCCCTCCTATGAGGTTTGAAATTGGAATATTATGGAAAGTATATATGGGTTTGGAATATAATTAACATTGGACTGAGTACCACTACAGGATAAGTATTGGAAGCTAGATCTCACATATTATAATAGGTATAAGAGTAGATGAGATACAATGAACAGTAGTCCGTGCACCACTACAGGATAAGTATTGCGAGCTACATCTCACATATTACAATAGGTATAATATTGGATGAGATACAATGAACAGTAGTCCGTGCATCACTATAGGATAAGTATTGGGAGCTAGATCTCACATATTACAATAGGTATAAGATTGGATGAGATGCAATGAACAGTAATCCCTGCACCACTACAGGATAAGTATTGCGAGCTAGATCTCACATATTACAATAGGTATAAGTATTGCGAGCTAGATCTCACATATTTCAATAGGTATAATATTGGATGAGATACAATGAACAGTAGTCCGTGCACCACTACAGGATAAGTATTGCGAGCTAGATCTCACATATTACAATATGTATAAGATTGAATGAGATACAATTAACAGTGGTCCGTGCACCACTACAGGATAAGTATTGCGAGCTAGATCTCACATATTACAATAGGAATAAGATTGGATGAGATACAATGAACAGTAGTCCGTGCACCACTACAGGATAAGTATTGCGAGCTAGATCTCACATATTACAATAGGTATAAGATTGAATGAGATACAATTAACAGTAGTCCGTGCACCACTACAGGATAAGTATTGCGAGCTAGATCTCACATATTTCAATAGGTATAATATTGGATGAGATACAATGAACAGTAGTCCGTGCACCACTACAGGATAAGTATTGCGAGCTAGATCTCACATATTACAATATGTATAAGATTGAATGAGATACAATTAACAGTGGTCCGTGCACCACTACAGGATAAGTATTGCGAGCTAGATCTCACATATTACAATAGGAATAAGATTGGATGAGATACAATGAACAGTAGTCCGTGCACCACTACAGGATAAGTATTGCGAGCTAGATCTCACATATTACAATAGGTATAAGATTGAATGAGATACAATTAACAGTAGTCCGTGCACCACTACAGGATAAGTATTAGGATCTAGATCTCACTTAGTACAATAGGTATAATATTGGATGAGATACAATGAACAGTAGTCCGTGCACCACCTTAAGAAATATGTTGGATATTAGATATTAGATCTAATATATGGGATTGGAATTATTATAATATGAACAGTATGAAATTCCGGCATCGGGATGAATTTTAAGATGTAGGGTTCTAGATATAATAATAATATAGATTGGCAAAACATGAACAATAATCCGAGCATCGATATTATACTATAGATATTGGGATTGGAATAATAGATTGAACAGTCGCCTGAGAACCTTGATTTATGAATTAGAGGCTAGTTATTAGGTTCTAGATAATAATGTGGATTCGAAAGTTTATTAACAGTAGTCCGAGCATCACTATAAGCTAGATATAACATGGGCTTGGAATATAAAATACAGTATTATGAAAAATTGTACTAGCGTCCAAGATAGGATAGGAGTCGGGTACATAAATACATACTATATATACTATGGAACGCGATCTTTTAGATTATTTGGTAAGGTGTTAAGTTCTAGATATAGTATTTTGGGATAGAAATATGATGAACCGAGGTCAGAGCACCGCTATCGGATGGACATCGAGTTTTAGATATAATACTGCATTGGGAAATTATAAACAGTGCCCCAAACTCTGCTATGTGTTGGATAGGTGTTAGATTCTAGATATAAATTGAAGTATATTACATGAGTTCCAATGACGGCCTCCATGGTCGAGGGGTAAGGCTCTCGACTACGAATACGAAGGTCGCGGGTTCAAATCCCGGCGTGCGCAAGTAAATTTTATTTAATTAATTTGTGTTGTTTCACAATTAATTTATTAAAAATAATATATAATATATTTGCCCACGTTCCAGAGTGGAAGATACTCTCAGTATCGCCCTGGTGAAAGACCACCATTCAGAATTGAAACGTTGCTTGAAATGGCTTTTAGCCGTGTTTGGTGACCAGATCTGAATAGCCAGGTATTTCCCCCACCTCCCTCTTCCCCTTCTCCTTCCCCTCCCCAATACCTTCAGCCTCACAACATTCCCTAATTGAGAATGCCATAGTCTCACTGGCTCCAGACGGTTGGGAGCAGTTGAGACTCTTGTGCGGTATTCATATAAAAAATAAAAAAGTACTGTATAAGAATATTTTGAATTCTTAACCAAACACCAGCTTCGCACTGATTCAGTTCCTATTCGAGACGTTCAATCTAAACAGTGGCTACTAGTGGCACGCACTGCTCTATGACCAAAGGTGGGCTGTTGTGTAATTTTTCATTGAATATTTGAAAATGGCTATTTTATTATCACATTTCGCTGATTGCAGTGGCCAACTGAATAAATGGGCGTACAAGTTTATGAAAAAAAAACATGTTGATCAAAAATTTGTTGTACTTTACTGTTATCGTTCAATGTCTTTATTTGGATCTTTTTTCTCGTTTTTTCAGCCTTTACGGACTGCACGCCACTGGTGCACTTACCACTTTGTTATCTGCAGTAGAATAAAAAGAAACAGGTCATATTAATATTTCTAGTTGTGATGTGACCAGTGGCGTGAATTGCTCTACGACCAAAGGTAGACGTGTGCAGCTTTTCTATCTATTTTTCTATTCGATGTGACACAATTTTTCAAAACTCAGATCAAAATAATTAAATTACATGACAATATATACTTAATTGAAACACTATGGCGTATTAGGTAGGAGTGCGGGATACTTCCCAAAAACTGCTGCATCTACAAACAAAATTGATGGTAGCCTTTAACCTAGCGGCAGTGTTGGAAACTAAAAAAATCTGACAAAATATGAAAGGTTTAGTTGAAGGGGTAACATTATGTTTCTAATAATGCCAGCAATGTAATGTTACTATTTCACAGCTTTTAATGAAAGTCGTAGGGGAATGCGTGGCTTTGCTTTATGTATCCCGCAAAAAAACTGGAATGAAGAAACACAACTAAAATTATAAATTTGTCAAGTAGAAATAATTTATCAATATAGAACGATTGTGACATGACAAATATTCACAAATTTATCTAAAAAATACAATTGGATGATTTGTTGAATTTTCTTCTTTTTATGGTCCGTTTTTCTTAGGGTGGGCACAGCTTTTCATCCTTAATAGACGGTACGCCACTGATTGCTACCAATGCACCTGTACTTTTATAATAATAATAATTGGATGATTTGTATAGCGCTTTTTTTGTGAAAAATCACATCAAGGGCGCTGTACAAATATTACTTCATATTCTTTAACTAATTATGTGCAGACAGATGCAGAAAAACATACTAGCACTTATTATATTATTTTACTCACCGTACTATCTACTTATTATATTATTTTACTCAACGTACTATCTACTTATTATATTATTTTACTCAACGTACTATCTACTTATTATATTATTTTACTCAACGTACTATCTACTTATTATATTATTTTACTCAACGTACTATCTACTTATTATATTATTTTACTCAACGTACTATCTACTTATTATATTATTTTACTCAACGTACTATCTACTTATTATATTATTTTAATCAGCTACATGTCACACTCAGCTACGTGAGTCAGAAAATTATGATACGTGACCTGCACTCAGTCGCCGCACTTATTCAAAAGGACATTATGAGATGTCGAGACTTGACTCGACAAGAGAGCCTGTACGAATTCTGAAGATATTGAAATGTGCAGTATAATAATAATAATGATTATTAACGTTTTGCCCGTTGCACCCATCGGAGGTGATTGATGTTAATTAATTTTATTCTTGCAAATTGTTACTTTAATTATTCCCTAATTTAAATCATAATGTGACATCTACGATTAATATTTTCATAAAACACATTTTTATTAATTTAAGTTACCCGCACGTTTCAGTCAACCTGACCGAATCGAGCTGAACCGACGCTACCTACTCTAACCTATCCTAACCGTAAAAGTAGCAAAGGCAAAAAAAATAAACATTGCATATAGTAATGCATTTTTTAGGATCTACAAAAAATAGAAAATTAAACTTGCCCAAAATCTTGATTCCTAATTATCTCAGAACTATGATTTTTGAGTTGTTACACTTTGGAACTGGTGCAATTAGAGCATGCTGAGGACAAAACTTTTTGAAAATACCAAATAGAACCAGTTCATAAAATGAGTGGCGCGGCCACACATGTCATATGCGCGGCAGTATCCGTTACTGCCCTTCGAATTGTGGATTGTACTGAATTGTTACTCGTGACGTCACGGCTATACGTTTTTCCCAAGTTCACTTTGAAAACTGATAACTTCGTCATTTTTGGATATATCGAAAAACTTTTTAAATGTTGATAAATTTTCATAAAAAAAATATAGGAGTCTACCTCATTATTGTAATATTAAAGTAATACCTCTTTTATATATGCAATATCGTTTTTGTGGAAAAAATAACAACCATTTTACAATAATTGGTCCCAAATAATAGTGACACAAACACTGAACAGGTGACACCTAGAAGTGCGACCGCTGGATACCAATTTGAATGCAAACTATTGTCACTAATTTAGGCGACTCAAGTGAGTGAAAAGATGTTGGATATTTGAAAGTAATGTGTGATAAATTTCATCAGAAGTAGGTATCTAAGGAACAATTGACATTAGTTCAGGGACACCACTGACGTCAGAATTAATAGAGATGCCATATAGCCATAATTTGCCTACCATTTTGACGGCTGGAGACATACCATGTGACATTCTAAATTTGGCACCAGGCGGGTTAACTCATTTCTCGAATGCATGACGTCATCATTCCTGTATTGAACGGCAGCGAGTGACATTCGAAGATTTTAAGAAATATGGTTTCCTGTTCAATAAAACGTCATAAGAATAGAAGTGGTAAAGAGAAAAATCAAAATTATAGTATTATATTCAACCGATAAGCGTTTTTTTTACTGTATTTTACTTATTTAATTATTTAATAGAGAACAATTTTAGTGATTCGAAATCCCTGCCATCGACGTTTTTTCATGTGATTTTGACTGCGGTAAGCAAATTTAAAACATTTGTAAAAATGGTCAAAATAAATACTCCAACAAAATATTCGGTTTACGTAAAAAAGGCGAACCTTTTTTTTATTCAGTATTTTACTTATTGGTGGTTTGGGTTAGTTTGGAATCTGTTACCACGGCTACGGGAAAAAGACAGATTTTCCATAAATTCCGCACAATTGTAAAAAGCACATGTTGATCACTAGCAGATCTATTTTCGAAGAGTAACTACTAATACTTTGCAGTGCAATGCGAGTTGCCTGCAGACTGCCGGGATGCACTTATTCGCAAATCAAATGACAGTGACACGCCTAAGCTCGCCACTCGCTCCCCTAACTTTATTTTCTTCCCCTTGCGTGTTAGGGCATCTCTATTGTAATCTTTGCTCTGTTAAGCACATGGACACGCATGCACAACACGATTCTATCGATTTATCTCTTCAGTGGATTCAAATAACGATTTTTTGTATAAAAAAAAAACACAGAACTACGAATTTATCATTGTTGAGAACTTATTTCTAGTGACTTTCAACTAATGACTTGAAACTAATGACAATGACTAATCGCTGAAACTTTTATACAAGTAATTAAACTTGCAACTTTAGTATCTATCTTTCCGAGTATTGCCAGATTGCCTAATAGACTTTAATTATTATGAGTAAAGTAAGCTATCAACATCAAAAAGGGGCCAAAGTATTTTACTTGATTAACAAACTATATCCTCTGACGACCTCCTTGGCAGAGCGGTGAGTTCCTTGGCTCTGGGCCCAGTGGTTGCAAGTTCAAAACTAGGAGAGGGCAAATAAAAAATCACTGCATTTAAACGTGTTTTTTCACGTGAAGAAATATATATCTACTTATGATTGAAAATTTGTACGTACTTACTCTCAACATGATCTCACTGTCCAGGCGAGAGACCACAATCCAAATCTGAATAGCCAGGTACATCACAATCTAAATAGTTATTTCTTTTTCCCCTCTCCAACTTTATCTAGCCTCACAATTCAAATTGGAAGTCGGGTATGTTTACCGCCGCTACGGGAACCATTCATTGGATAACCAACACCTCTGCCATAGGTTACTCCGAGTGATTCGCTACGTTTGGTGACTTGGCAGGAAGCTCAGGTTCATGGGGTGAGGTTTGTCCAGGTCTTGGCGTCGGATGCGTCTGCCCACGAGCTAAGATGCCGGTTGAGGTAGACTCCTTGACCTCTCCAGACAGACTCTATCGTCCCATCGCTTTGCAGCGCAGTGGGGGGACGTCCGTCACTCCTGGACACACTGACCCCCAGATTCCTGCCCACCCCTCAAAACTTTTTTCTTCTCAGAACTTCATCTCCTTAAAATACCTCAGTTTATCTACAAATTAATGATCTTTCTAACTTTGCATTAGATATTCTCAGTATCGCCCTGGTGAAAGACCACCATTCAGAGTCGAAATGGTACTTGAAATGGCTTTACCCATGTTTAGTGACTAGATGTGAATAGCCACGTACTTCGCATCCTTCCTCTTCCCATCTCTCCACTTCCTTTAACCTCATAACCTACCCAAATTGGGGATGAATGAGTCCTACTTGCTCCGGACAGTCAGGACTCTTGTGCAGTATTCACATTTAAAAAATGACAACGATGTTTGGAAAAAACCGAAATACATTTTATGATAATTTAAAAAAAAATGATTATATTTATTATTTATTGATCTTAAAATATGGTTTGATATGAATTAACATATTTATACACATGGCTCATTTCTTAAACACATATTTTCTTACATCTTACTGTAAGTATGCTTGCATTTTTTGTTTAATGCCTGTTACACACAATTAATATAATGTGTGCGCGTGGCATATCTCTCGATATCGCTCACCATACAATCCCATACAGTCGTCACACACAGGTACAATAATATATCTGTGACAATTGTATGACGAGCTTACCCCCCCAAATATATATACTCGTATATATTATGATATTATATTAACTGTGTGTAACAAGCTTCAGTGGGAATAGTTTTTTTTTGTCGAATATCTTCTTTCTGTTTTGTATAGTGTATGTAGAAGTCTTTATTGTATCTTTTTTTCTTTATGCAGTCTCGAAAGTAAATTGTAAAAAAACTTTGTACAAAAAAATTAAAACGGTATAGAAAATTCTTTGTATCTAATTCCTTGAGCATTTTCTGTATCGATTTATACTAATCACACTTTAAAATTTGTCTCATTGCTCTATTCCGGATTATTTGGAGTTTTTAAGCCACCCACATTGCTTAGATAGTGAACAGGTGAACAGTTAGTAAGTCTATGCGTAATTTATTGCAACAAAAAATAATGCAGTATTTAAAAACTTATTCCATTTCAAACCAATCAACCTGAAGCACTGTAATCACAATAAATTTAATTACAAAAACATTCATCCAAAAAAAAAAACAATTACCCTCTCCCTTAGAAACAATATATTTATGGCCCGCTAGCAACTCTTTCCGCCCAGACTTCTCGTCTCCCAGGCCTCGGTAAGTCCTGCTTGTCTTGTTCTGATTAATGTACCGCCTACGTTTACGTCATCCGAGTTCATTCACTGCACGAAAAAAGCAAAAAAGCATTACGAAACATCCCGAGCGAATAATGCTAATGATCACGTACAACGTTCTGCTATCACCGGCTAATCCGTATTTTTCATTTTTCGAAGCGATACGCAAGAAAGTAGATATTGATGACCTACTCGTACCTGGTATTCTGTATTTGTAACATTGATGAGCCACTTCATTGCACTTTTTACTGGCTTAAAAAGATATCCTTGTTTTTAGCATCTTCAGTAGCGTCAAGAGTCAGAATAATAGAATAGTGTGCATTAATGTAAAAGAAAGCAAGGAGAGTCTGTCGATACCGTGTGACGGTCTATCCTCTCTGTCTAACCTTCCGGGGAACGGCGTGATGGTAAGTGAGTGTTTTTAACTCGTGACATCAATATATTTGAAAATGACTCGATGTGTTGTGCTCTTTTATAAAATTCGACACAAATGTTTCGGCTTTTTTTTTATTTGAAATTTTAAAACTGACTATGAAATTGACGATTTTTGCTACCGCACGTTGCTTTGTAACTAAATTGTAAAGTAATATTTATTTATTCGATTCATTTCAAGGTCTTGAAACCTATGATAGTTAAATCGATGTTTAAATAACACAAATCGATGATATTTAGTTCACAAGGTTATGACAATTGACATAAAAAAATACAACTTTAAAAAAATGTCCGTTAAAACGTCAATTACAATTTAGAATTGAAACGTTGCTCGAAATGGCTTAGGCTGTGTTTATATTATTTCCCCTTTCCTCTTCCCCTTCTCCTTCCCCTCCCAAATACCTTCAGCCTCACAACATTCCCCAATTGGGAATGCCACAGTCTCACTGGCTCCAGACGGTTGGGAGCAGTTTGGGACTCTTGTGCGGTATTCATATAAAAAAAATTACTAGATCGGAATAGCCAGGTACTTTCCAACCTTCATCTCATTCCCTCACCCCAGCTCCACCAGGGTCACAAAATAATATTCTATGTGAGGATCCTGTAGTCCTGGCTCCGGACTTTGTGCGGTAATCACATCAAAACTAAATATAAAGATGACCTTTCGGGTTACTAAAAAATGCTTCATTTTTGCATGTTCTCACAGAAATTGTGTGATGCTGTGGCACAAAAAAAATGCATTGAAAATAATCCCCGAAAAGAAAAAAAAAATAAGTAAAAATTACGTGCAAGTGGCTCATTGCGAGAAGAGAAAAAATATGTTTTTCTTTTATGCGGTTCGAACTACAGTCGTCAACTGAAAATTACGGACTTCAAAATACTTTTCCGCGAAATTTGTGTTTTTCCAAGCGACCCGACCTAGTAACTAAGGAAGTTGAGTTAGTTGTTGAGTATGGTGTATTTTTGGATGGCTCTGTCATATGAAATTTTCAGTACGTACCACCGACAGCGGACACGACACTCAAATTGTCGCTTCAGTTGAAACACCGAGAAAAGGAAGATAAAGAAATGTTGGGAGAATCCATCATCGAGTTGTCGCAATTCGTAACAGAGTGCTGTGACGTTATTAGGTAATAAATCTCGGAACAATAATATTATGCATTATTCTATGATTCTTGAAAGCATAAGTGAAAACAACAGTATTTTTATTTATTATCTATGACTTATTATTTATTATTGTTTTCATTTGTACCGTTCCCTTGAAACTATAAAAAAACCATTTATATAGTCAATAACGTGTTCAGATAATCAAAATAACTTACATGTACGCAGTACCAGTGGCGGTTAGTAGTCTGAATCATTGAGAGTTCATCATTAAAACGATTTAAAAAAGGAAAAAAATTATGAGCGAACTTTCTTCTTCATCGAATATTATATATCATGGTGTCACTTCATTTCAAAAGTTGGTGTGTATCAAATTTAAAAATATATATATTTTTAATACTATTTTAAGACAGCCACAAGTATTAGGTAAAACGATAAAAAGCATTTTTTTAAGTCATATTAAAATTAATGAACTCTTTCAAAATTACAAAATAAAAAACAAAATAAAAACTTTTACATATGTACTTGAACAATATTAGTAGCATCCGCATAGTAAACAAATAAAACACAAAAAATAAAAATAAGTTTTTTTTGCTTAATCGAGGTGCACCGAAATAACGTATTATGGCTTTGACGCAAAATTCCGGCACCGTTCGAGACCGTATTTATCTTGTGTGAAATCTCCCATACGTTTTTTAGGTCTTTGAGTGCGATCCGGCATTCGCACCTACGCTGTGTTCCTATTGGCGGATTTTATTTCACTATGAAGTTTAAACTATAGTAACATTATTTTCCAAGTGATTCTTGAGTCTCACTGCATAGCTAAACTAACTAACCATTACGCTATTTGACCGCAGGGGTATGCAAAGAAGACGGACCGCCAAACTATTCGGTTACACTTCTTGCTTCATTCACATTCAGAAAGGGTAGCGTAACAAAATTGTCTGTCTCTAAACACTTGAATCAGCCGCCTAAAATTGCATGTTTTTTAAATATCAGATTGATAACAATATGGACAACATTTATTGGTATGACTTTGGAGATGGAATTTTTTTCCTGCGGCGCATCACGATTGCTTTGTTAAAGGTTGTCGTTTTACAAAATATACAAAAAGGTTAGCCCAGCGAATTTTATTTGAATACCCTGACTTATCTGCAAAAGATATTTTTTTTAATAAATTTTGGCTCTAAATATTTTAGCATAAAATTATTATGAAATGCGATAAGCAGGTAGGTACTTGGTAATTTTTTTGTTTGTGTATATTTGGTACCTACATACCTACAGACCCTGAATAGTTGGGACGTTTGTACGGTATTTACATAAAAATAATTACACTGGCGACGCCAGACTGCAAAATTTGGTTGTGAATTACTCTTCTAGTGAAAGACAACATTTCAGTATCGAAACGTTGCTTGAAATGGCATTAGAATTGTTCAGTTCTTCTGCCCCATCTCCCATCTCCCTTTCCCCTCCCCCCTTCTTTTAACCTCACAACATACTCAACATTAGAGATGCCATAGTCCCACTGATTCCGATCAGTTGGGACTTCTGCGCGTTGTACACATGTAAAAAAAATCTATTTATCTTATAAGTAGGAACTTTTCACATCTCGCAATATCTGTAAATGTATGTAAACAAAGGGTTACCGCTGATAGCTCCGTCGTAATATCTCCATCCTTCCATCCATCCCATAAACAAGGTACGTAACAGAAAGAGAAGTTTCAACGGAGCTCTCAGCCAATTATTATATTTTATTCAATAAAGTCTCGCTAATCTAACTATTACGAAATATTACAAATTTATTCTTTAGCTTTGCAAAACACCTATGAGGGTATTAAATTATTGTTCTAATCCATACAAAATAAACAATAATACGTTAATGTATTATTTTATCGTTCGTTCGCAGTTGAGACGAGACACCATTACACGAAACGCATGGTAATATATTATTTTTAATAAATTGTAATTAAAAAGAGTCAATCGTTATTATTCAAATCAGATATTGGAACAAACAAGGTTCGGAATAAATTACAGAGCCCGCGCCCTGTGCACGCAGTGTACACACAGTGTCACACACAAACACACTATCCCGCACACACACTATCCCACTAACGCGCTTCACACACACACCCACGTACTCACACACACAGACTTAATCGGATGTAGTTATACAGAAAGCATCCAACCAAAAAAAGTTTAAGCCGAGAAAAAGGTGTTTGAAAATTTGACAATACAAAAAACCCATTACGGCATCTGTGGAGGGATTATCAGTTTTTGTGTATTGTTATTGCATTTGGAGCTTGGATGTTTTAGCATATGAAGATTAAAAAACATGAAAAAGTGGATTTTAGCAATTTGTGGGTTGGACGCTTTTTGTATAACGATCTCCAAATTAATCGTACCCAACCACTCGACCAGTCCCAATCCAAACCTCACGCCGCCTCAGTGGAGCTTAATTTTATTTTCCAAGCCTGTTTAATATTGCTCTCTAATTTTTATCTATCATTTATTTATTTTGTTGTTAGTTTTTGTCGATGGTTTATCGATACTGTGGATGATTCCGGTTCTTTTGAAGGATAAGGCATTACCCTTATCCTTAGCGCTAAAGACATTTTGCTTAACTGTGAATTCGATTTCGTGTCAATGACAGGGTTCTCAAAATGTAGGACATCACACGCGATGTAACTGAAGTCCGATATTGTTTTTCATGCTAAACATTCGGTCGGGTTTTCTATGGTTTTTCTTATTTCCAAAGGCGAATGCGGAGAAATTTTCAAAAATAGACCATAGCAGACGCCTCTCTCCCCCACCCAAATTCTTACTCAACACAAACAGACGATAATGTGTATATCGCTACTTTGCTGACGAGGGGGAGTAGATGATTTGGTATGCAATATAATACTCGCAAATTATTACGTAGGATTTTTACGAAATAAACTTTTAGCTACAAAAGTCTCAAGACGCAAATGGCAATAACGGCCAGGTAATAAAATAAAAACCGATACGTTGAAGAGTGCAAGGTGCAAATGACGCAGTTCTATCTATATACAGAACAGGTAGTTTAGAGACAGTAACTTTAAATGTTTTTTATCACTTAATGTTTAACAAGAAACTAACAGCCGTTCCTCCCAATTTTTCGAATGATCCATCTGAGGCACCGATCAGCCAAGTGTTTTGTTGAGCAACGCTCTGTTTGCCTGTTTTCAAGCATCTTTTATCGTTGAACAACCAAAATTGTTTATGAAGGTGCCCGCCCACTTTCATAGACAATGAGATAGTGCCCGCCCGCTTTCATAGTGAAATAAAATAGTACCCACCCACTTTTATAGATTATAAAATGACATCAAATGCCGCAAAAGTACAGTGTTCGTTTCGTGCATCTGACGTTTCTCCTCAGTGAAAAACAAGAAAAAACGTAGCTTATAATAAGTAAAATAAGTTTTCTTCAGTTTTATATAAAAACAAATCTTTGTCATTCAATATTTGAATCGTGTAAAATAGATCGCGAACCAATAACGACATTTGAGATTTTGGTGACATTTTTCCACCCTGTTGACACTTTTTATAGATAACCTAGATTGATCGTAAATTTGATTGAGCATTTCGTGGCGAAGAGCGTATTTGTGTATTTGAACAGTGCCGAGGAAAAATATCGCCTCAACAATTGCTCAGTAGGGTTGGGAAGAACGGCCGTAAGAAATAAAAACAAATCAACATGTAAGAATCGACGCACTTTTGAAAAGTGATATACAGTCACTAAAAGTAAGACAAAAAAAACTAGCCCAACAACCTAATCGAACCTAACATAATTAATAAAAAAAAAATCATGAATTTAAAAAATAAATGAAAATGAAATACAAGCATAAACACGAATCCTTGCCACTCTCCATGGAAAGGTGACAATTTTATGTTATTGTGTGTATGCTAAGCATGATCGACTTCCAGTGAAAATGCTGAGTGCGAATCCAGAAGAAAAACGTCCAATGTGCCGCCCCCGTCGAGGTTGGGAGAGGCGACTCCAGAGGCTCTGCGAGGAGAGGCAGGGCTTACTACGGACGAAGATTGGCCGTCCAATTTGCTGTTAGATAGATTCACTATACTCGATTTTGTATGAAAAAAATTAATCGCTTTTAATTGAAAGAGACACTGTAAAATGTCAGCTTTTCAATATTGTTTTTACAGTTTATCAAAGTGTAAAAATTCAACAATAACTGCATTTTCATTAAAAAAAAAATCGTGTCTCTAATATCCCAAACCTCATTTTTGAGGTTATGTCAAAACAATATTTAACTTTACCGTACATAATTTGTACATTATTAACTAATAAGTTTATGAACCTATTTAGAAAATTTAAGTCAAATAATAATAACAATATTTATAATTCATTACAATAAGTTCAGTGATTGCTTTCGGCTTGCTTATGAATATAATCGTATTTTTGTAATTAATAATAGTTTATTACAATAAGTTCAGTGGTTGCTTTCGGCTTGCTTATGAATATAATCGTATTTTTGTAATTAATAATAGTTTATTACAATAAGTTCAGTGGTTGCTTTCGGCTTGCTTATGAATATAATCGTATTTTTGTAATTAATAATAGTTTATTACAATAAGTTCAGTGGTTGCTTTCGGCTTGCTTATGAATATAATCGTATTTTTGTAATTAATAATAGTTTATAAAAGAACAATTATTAAGCTTGAAGTCACCCAGATTAGGTTTAAATTTCACCAAAACTATTCAAATATATATTTAAAATACAAAACAAAAATTTACCCACAAATGCAACACCCGACACACGCGAAACTCTCTGTATGACGTCAGATGACGACAAAGCAATGGTGCCAACCAAATAGGGCGTTTTGATGAGATGATTTTTAATTCCCTTTTACGTAAAATAATTTTACAATATAATAAAATTTGTTTTCAAAATCGGCGTTTGCTGATTTATGTGAATATACATTTTATAAGCCATAATATTTTTCACTGGAATTCCTTATTGTTGATTATTTCTTTTCTTCGGTGATAAAATGTATATTATTTTGAATTTTATCATGAACGTTCTGAACGATATCAAAAATGAATAAATTTTTATCTTGTACAAAAATATATTTCCTGATGACATACTTTTAGAACAGAAAACAATAATAATGTAAATAATGTATCAACAACAGGAAATACTTTGATAAGTAAGAATAATACCACGGGATTATTTTTTTAATAATAACGCAATATTTTTTCTAATGTAATAAATAAGAAGAACTTTGTTTACACCGCTGTTTTGAATATATAAATAATTACATTTTTGAGAAGTAGAGCGTCCCTCATCAGGATAAGCAATATACTAAAAAAATAATGACAAATAATAAACAAATAGACAATTAAATATTATTATGGCCAAAATTTTTTTTTAAATAGCTATTCTCTCTTAGATTTATTTTCACATTGAGAGCCATAATTAAAACATTTTTTTCATGCATTGTTATTTTCTTAGTTTTATTTATATTAATGATAAAATAGATTTATTTTTAAAATGTACTATTTAATATTTTACAGTAATTTATTTTTTCAATTACTTTTACATTTTTAATTAATTACTTACCCACTTTCATAATTTATTGCTAATTTTTGTATGCTTGTAATTTACGTATTTGTTTATTATTTATTCTTAAATTTAAATATAAAAACATAAACATTAGCCACTCATCTCACTAGGATATTGATGTTTTGAGATGAGCGGCTTTACAATTTAATAATAATCAGTAAATAGTAATAAGTAAATAATAAATGAATAAAAATAAGTAAATATTAATAAGTAAATAATGGTAAATGAATAATAAAAGTTAAATAATAATAATTAAACAATAGTAATAAGTAAATAATGCTAATTAGATAATAATAATAAGTAAATAAGAGTAATTAAAAATAAAAAATAAAGTAAATAATAGTAATTAAATAATAATAATAAGTAAATAATGCTAATTAAATAATAATAAGTAAATAATAGTAAATAAATTATAATAATAAGTAAATAATAGTAATTAAATAATAATAATAAGTAAATAATAGTAATGAAATTATAATAATAAGTAAATACTAGTAATTAAATAATAATAGTAAGTAAATAATAGTAAGTAAATAATAGTAATTAAATAATAATAATAAGTAAATACTAGTAATTAAATAATAATAGTAAGTAAATAATAGTAATTAAATAATAATAATAAGTAAATAATAATAATTAAGTAATAATAGTAAGTAAATAATAGTAATTAAATAATAATAATAAGTAATTAATAGTAATTACATAATAATACTAAGTAAATAATAGTAATTAAATAAAAATAATAAGTAAATAATAGTAATTAAATAATAATGATAAGTAAATAATAGTAATTAAATAATAATAATAAGTAAATAATAGTAATTACATAATAATAATAAGTAAATAATAGTAATTAAATAAAAATAATAAGTAAATAATAGTAATTAAATAATAATAAGTAAATAATAGCAATTAAATAATAATAAGAAAATAATAGTAATTAAATAATAATAAGTAAATAATAGTAATTAAATAATAATAATAAGTAAATAGTAATAAGCATATAATAATACACATATTATTGGCCTATACTGGTGTTTAATTTTTAGTATATTGTTTATCCTAATGAGGGAAGCTTTGCTTTGAAACATGTAGATATTTATATATTAAAACGGTTGTGCAAACAAAGATCTTCCTATTTATTGTATTTATAATGGCGTCACAAATAATTACACATATTTCAGAGAATATTTTTCATTTACTCCGTTAGTGTTAAAAGTTATAAATAATATATATATTATTATGAACAATACAAACAATAAATATAGATTTATTATGTCTTTTTATGATTTCTGTATAGATCTGAAATCTTATAAATACTATGTGCAGACGGCCATTTTTTTATAGTAGTATGTAGCTATAATAATAATATCTACAGATATTAAGAAATGAATGATAAAATTGCTATTGTGTAAATAGTAATAATTACTGATACAACTTTTACTGCTATCATCTCGACGAAATAAAAGTTTCTGTTTGAATTATTGCGTTATTTAGACTTTTTTCACAAAAAACTTATCATACGAGGTGTGTTCAAAAGAAAAGGTGAATTTTTAATTTTCGCAGGTTGTGTACATTCGATTATCGTTTTTTTATGTGTTACACATATGTTTATCATATGTTAGCATTATCAACCATTTTGGATTAGTGGTTTGTTTTCGACAACTGGAAAGGTTTTTTACTAAAATAATAAAAATTAAAAAATCGAAAAACACCCTAAAACGCGACTAACCTTTCCAGTTGTCAAAAACAAACCACTGATCCAAAATGGCTGATAATGCTAACATATGATAAACATATGTGTACCAACATAACGGAAAAAAAATTCGATAATCGAATATACACAGCCTGCGAAAATTCAAAATTCACCTTTTCTTTTGAACACATCTCGTATCTCACCAAATATTAATTCTATCGAATCGGTGTATCGAGTGATGTCATTCATTTCAGTACTGATGAACTATAGTAAACGATACCTCACTAGACCTAGCTGTGAAACATGAATAATAATTTTAAAAAATCTCCCCATCCACCTACCCAAAGAGGGGTCTTCCACCACTTTAATTTGGGCGGACTCTGCAGATCTTCAATTCTACTGCACGAATGTATGACCAAAGTTTCGCGAATGTAGTAATTTTGTCATTTATAAAACCGTATTTTACACGTACTAAGTGGCAACGCCTTCGAATGCCCAGATAAATACATCAATCTGTAATTGATAAAGAAAAAGCATTTTTAATTAATTGAAGTAACTTATTGAAGTTTGTAAACCTCATTGTAATATTTATTCATTGAAGAAGACAATATTAACATATTTCAAAGAAATATGAAACAGAAAAGACACAGAATTAAATATTCATTCTAGACATACGAAAAAGTCAATGAATATCTCATGATAATAAAAATTGAATAGGTATATCCGAGACACTATCTAGGTTGAAAATATATTCGTGTAGAATTTTGCAATCATACAAAAGATAGTAGCCAAAAATATGGGAATTAATTGAGGATAATATTGATATCAATGTCATTACAAAATATCATTGATTGATTGATTAATAATTGAAAAATGAGAAAGTTAAAAACGATCGAAAATAATTACGTCTCAATAGATCAATTGGGAGAGTGTTGTCCCAGTAAGATCTGTGTTCGATTCCCAGTTGTTACCTTTTTATGTTATTTGTCTTTTCCTGTTACAGGTTTCATTGTATTATCGTCTTCAATGATTAAAAAAGATATTTCTCAATATAATATCGTTTCACAGATAACGTTTCAAATCCTAAAAATAAATATTTTTGTACCGAGTAGGTCGTCGTAAAACAATAACACTAGACTGTTTTTGAAGTTCTGGAGAGAAAAAACAAGGACACTAGATAACAAAAGATTACGAATGTAATCTATATAATTTAGGTACTTATGTAATTAAAAAATGACGCTCTTTAAGCGATGTAATAATAGTAATAAAAATATTACTACAGCGCAGTTTTGTGAAGGATCACCTCAAGTGTGCTTAATGCTAACTTACCTAACCTAATATAATTAGAAAATAACAGATGTACGATATATGTTCTGTAGATATACTATATAAAGGTAACATATCCTCTAGAAATATTCGATTAGGTCTTTCGAAATATGAATGTACTATGTTTATATCTTGAATGCGCCCTATTGTTGCATTTCTAGTATCACGTACTTCTAGTCTTCTATTTTGTATTAACTATCGTGTACAACAACACAAACATTACCTATATTACATTCTTGATGTACTTTTATTTCTATTACTTTTATTTATTCACTAATGTCGCTAGATGGCGCTGCTCCCCAACTCCAACACGAGAAATCTTTCTCTATTGTTTGTTAAATACATTTATACTTTTTTTGTAATTAGCTATTAAGATATATCTGTACTATTAAATATTTTATATGTATTTATATTAAATAAAAAAATATATATATACAAATTAAAACTACGACTTAAAATATTCACGAGCAGCAGACCCACTTATATGAACCATTTAGAATAAACTAGGGGTATAAATAATCAAATGTTAAGTACAAATAACAAAAGAGGAAGAAAATATACACTATACGAGTATAACCTAACCTAATCTAAATATACAATTACAGATATGTTATATGTATCCAAATTAAGAATATAAAAATATATATATAAAAAATAAAACTACGACTTAAAATATTCACGAGCAGCAGATCCACGTACATGAACCATTTAGAATAAACTAGGGGTATAAATAATCAAAGAGGAAAAAATATACACTATATAACCTAACCTAATCTAAATATACAATTACAGACATGTTATATGTATCCAAATTAAGAATATAAAAATATATATTTACAAAATAAAACTACGACTTAAAATATTCACGAGCAGCAGATCCACGTACATGAACCATTTAGAATAAACTAGGGGTATAAATAATCAAAGAGGAAAAAATATACACTATATAACCTAACCTAATCTAAATATACAATTACAGACATGTTATATGTATCCAAATTAAGATTATAAAATATATATTTACAAATAAAACTACGACTTAAAATATTCACGAGCAGCAGATCCACGTACATGAACCATTTAGAATAAACTAGGGGTATAAATAATCAAAGAGGAAAAAATATACACTATATAACCTAACCTAATCTAAATATACAATTACAGACATGTTATATGTATCCAAATTAAGAATATAAAAATATATATTTACAAAATAAAACTACGACTTAAAATATTCACGAGCAGCAGATCCACGTACATGAACCATTTAGAATAAACTAGGGGTATAAATAATCAAAGAGGAAAAAATATACACTATATAACCTAACCTAATCTAAATATACAATTACAGACATGTTATATGTATCCAAATTAAGAATATAAAAATATATATTTACAAAATAAAACTACGACTTAAAATATTCACGAGCAGCAGATCCACGTACATGAACCATTTAGAATAAACTAGGGGTATAAATAATCAAATATAAAGTACAAATAACAGAAGAGGAAAAAATATACACTATATAACCTAACCTAATCTAAATATACAATTACAGACATGTTATATGTATCCAAATTAAGATTATATGATTTAAAATATTCGTGAGCAGCAGACGCACTTACATGAACATTTTAGTTGTTAAATAACTAGTTATTGCGGTCTCCTTGATTGTATATCTCCTCGATAGCTGCGGGTATCTTTAAATTATTTAAATGTTACTGTTATATTAAGTCTATCCTCACTTTAACAAAACTGTACTACTTTTTCTCTCTCAATTTGTTTAATTCGTGCTGATATATTGATAATTTTATAATATCATTTAGATCGATATTATGTAATTGGAGTCGAGTATCTCTATAACAAAATTGTTATGCGGTTTTCATTTATTTTTTTATTTTTTTTACCAATACCAATACATTCTACATTGATCACAACATGCAAGCAGGTGCTACCGTTCTATTATTGCGCTACATTTGTATGATGATTGTTATTTATTGTTGAAGCTATATTTTATATAAGAGAGGATTTTTTAAACTATTTGGTTTGTTAAGACCCGCTTGAACTCTGCTAAATTCTGGATGTTAGCAATATTTGGGGGAAGTTTATTCCAGATGACCGGGCCGGATATACGAAAATCGCGATCATAGTAAACGGGTTTATTTGATCGAGAGGGTTCAACTAATCGGTTAGCAACATTAAAATTTCCTGACCTCAAAGTAATCTGTCTGTCACCTGGGTTTTGTCGGACACATATTTCAGATAAATAGGCTGGTGCCTTTCCTTGCAGTGCTTCGAAGGTTGTTAAGCAAATCTTGAATTCTATCATTTCATGGCATTGAAGCCAATGAAGGCGATCCCTTAGAAGTGGAGTTACGACAATATTTAGGCACACCGCAGCATTGAAGACGGACTGGATCCTGTTGAGTTGTTTCTGGGGGAGACTAGCGTATGCACTATTACGGTAATCCATACGTGAGACAACAAAGGAATTTATTAGTGTTTTAGCTACATCAGAGTTAAGGCATCTTCTGTTTGTTTTTATCTGCCTAAGATGGGAAAAGCCAGAACTTACAGCCTCTGAGATTCAAGAGATTGAGAGGCAACTGTCGATAGTGAAACCAATAAATTTGATTTCTTTGGAAGGAATGACAGCAGTGCCCTGAATTTGTATCGGACTGGTGTCGAGATGTACACAAGCTCTTCTTGACGATAGACTTCAACTTGACATGCTTACTTTTTCATATAAAGATATTGATACATTAAACCAGTGATACCCAACGTGGGCGATATCGCCCCCCTGGGGGCGTTTGTTAGATCTAAGGAGGCGGTGATGGTCTCGAAGGCAAATGCGGGGGGCAAAACATTAAGGGGATCCACTTCCACGAAATCACATACTTCTCATGCAGGGGACGAAAGGGTTAAAATTCCCGCTTAACGCCTGCCGCATATTTCGATTTATGCAAAAAATCACCAAAATGCGTGTTTTAATTTATTTTGTAAGGCTCTGGCATAAATATTAAAATGTTTTTCGGTCATATTCTAAAAAACTTAATTTGCCACAATGAACAATATGACAATATCCGAAAAAGGTTTCAAACATATTTTTAGGTCTAATACTGTATTTTTTTCTATGCTTATAAAAAGACTCACCAAGTCAAGTTGTGCTCTACTCTATGATTTTTCTAGCCCACAACACTTTCAAACCAAAAACACATGATTTATTATTTTTCATTGCATCGTCTTATGTATAGATATCGCAGCAAAAGTTGATATGAACATAGTAGATACATACACAGATACGTTGCTTGAATATAGCAAGTTTTTAATTAGTTTTTTTAATTTAACTTGAAATTGAAAAAAAATATTGAAAAGAAATTGAAAAAAAATCACTAACTAACTAACTAACTAACCATCACGCCGTTTCCCCGCAGGGGTAGGCAGAGAGGACGGACCGCCAAACAACTCGATCTTGGCATACACTTCTTGCTTCATTTATATTCATACAACGCCTCATACATTCTCTTCTGTTATTCCGACTTCTGACATGGCCCGACTCGAGTATTTGATTCACTTGATCGTGCCATGTCTTCCTCGGGCGTCCCCGGCTTCTTCTTCCATTCACATTCGCGTCATATATTCTCCTTACACTCCTTCTCTTCGTTCATTCGCTCTACATGCCCAACCATCTAAGTGTCCTTTTCTTAATCTTGCTCACTACGCTTACATCAGCCTTGCATTCTTTACGAATCTCAACATTTTTCACTCGATCATACATGGTTTTACCACACATTCGTCTCAGAGATCTCATTTCTACAACATTCAGTCTACTTTCATCCTTCCTCTGCCAGTTCCATGCCTCACTGCCATACATCAAGGTTGGTATCAGCACTCCATTGTGGACTGCTAGCTTCGCTTCCTTGGACAACTTTTTGTTTGCGCCAACCGCGTTCAGTCCTCCGTTAATGGAGTTTCCTGCATTCACCCTTCTTTCAATATCCCTATCAGTCTTTCCATCTCTCGTAAACATACTTCCCAAATACACAAACTCATCAACCTGCTCCAAGTATTCATCATTCACAACTATATTGCATACTGTTTTCGTACTCTCTCTTTCAAACACCATGACTTTGGACTTATTTACATTCATCATTAGCTCATTCATCATACATACTTCGTTCATCCTAGATACGAGGGACTGTAGATCTTCCATACTGTTGGCAATCAGCACCGCATCATCAGCATACAACAGACAACATACTTGCAGACTACTCATTTTCGCGCCCAGGCCCACCTCTTTCAATTCTTGCATACAATTATCCATGTATAGACTGAATAACCACGGTGACATTACGCAGCCTTGCTTAACACCTTTTGTGATGTCAAACTACCCCGTAAAATCACCGTTTGCCCTAACACATGCAACGCTTCCCTCGTACAGCGATGCGATTGCCTGTATAAGATTTGTATTCACACCATACTTAGACAACATCTTCCATAACTTTTCCTGTCAACTCTGTCGTATGCTTTTTGTAGATCTACAAAAGCACAGAAAAGTTTCTGTTTTTTTGCCAGAAACTTCTCTGTGAGCATACGCAACGAGAAAATCTGATTCATGCACCCCCTTCCACTCATAAATGCGCCTTGCACATCCCATATTTTATCCTTTGTTTTCATTTGTACCCTTTCAATCAATATCCTACCATACAGCTTACCAACTGAACTTAACAGGCTAATAGCCCTGTGATTTCCACATTCCATGCGTGACCCTTTACCTTTGTAGAGGCATGGTCACAGCCCTTCTCCAATCTAATGGGGTGTAACCCTCCTCTAGACACTGGTTAAAAAGTTTGCATAACCATGTGAGAATTATACGGCTATTTCCTTTAAAGTATTCAGCAACAATATTGTCGAAACCAACAGCCTTACCATTCTTCATACATCTAATTGATCTTTTAATTTCATCCATGCTAATTTTGGGAACATTCACCCCATCGTCGTTCATACCTGACTCGCCACTGGAATCACTATCACTCGGATTGCTTTCGAAGACCTCTTCAAAGTATTTCATCCATCTCTCTTTTATTTCTTTCTCATTCGTCAACATTTTTCCATCTTTCGATTTTATCACTTTCACACATCCACTTTCACACATCCACTTTCTGGACCATTCCGTGACCTTTTGACCTCCTTCCAAAATAGTTTAATATTTTCTTGGAAGTGGTTTGTCATTTTGATCCCCTCTTCCTCTTCCAGGCGTTTCTTTCGTTCTTTCCCTCCATCACGTACTCTTTTCTTGCATCCCTTGTAAACTTCTTTCGCTCTATCCCTCTCTTCGCTAGAAGCACTGCCAGCCGCTATCAGAAATAACCACGCTTTCTTCTTCTCTGAGACCAGTGCTTTAATCTCATCATCCCACCATGCATCACCTTTCTTTCTACCTTGCGTACTTATTCCACATACCTCTCTAGCAGATTCACAGGGGCTCACTTTTATGTGGTCCCATGTTTCGTCTATGCTTAGACCGTCCATTACCTTATCATTCAGTCTTATCTCTACACAATTTTCATACTTACTTCTTACATTATCCTTTTGCAATTTTTCTATTTTGACTCTAGTTGGGGTCGACACCGTTTTCACTTTAGAGCGCCAGCCGCAGAAGAGGTTTACTCTCGACACAACCAGGAAATGGTCGGTTTCTATCTCAGCCCCTCTGAAAACTCTGGTGTCTGTAATAAAATAAAATAACACACTTTATACCTTTCGAAATGTTTTAATTCGAACAACGTATACACTTGTGCTGTTAAATCAAAATAAACTGACAGCCTCCGTGGTCGAGGGGTAAGGCTCTCGACTACGAATCCGAAGGTCGCGGGTTCAAATCCCGGCGTGGGCAAGTAATTTTTATTTAATTAATTTGTGTTGTTTCACAATTAATTCATTTAAAAAATAATATATTGTATATTTGCGCACGTTCCAGAGTGGAAGATACTCTCCTGGTGAAAGACCACCATTCAGAATTGAAACGTTGCTTGAAATGGCTTTTAGCCGTGTTTGGTGACCAGATCTGAATAGCCAGGTATTTCCCCTTTCCACCACCTTCCTCTGCCCTTTCTCCTTCCCCTCCCCAATACCTTCAGCCTCACAACATTCCCCAATTGGGAATGCCATAGTCTCACTGTCTCCAGACTGTTGGAAGCAGTTTGGGACTCGTGTGTGGTATTCATATAAAAAAAGGATGTTTCTCAGTGACGTTTCGCAAGGATACCACTGTCGGAAGTGTATACATATGCACCAATACACGCAATCACACTAAGTGTGTGTGTGTTTTTTATTACTTTGATTGCGGAATCGGAGCGACTTAGATTATTTTATTTATTGGCTTGGAAAAATCTTCGGAATAGATTAGAAATCAACAAAAAAAAATCTTCATTCTTTAATCGAAAAAAAAGCCCAAAAATTTGTGATCCATTCTGCAAAATACGCTCGCAACATTGACAAGAAATTACTAAATCGTTTAAAAAAATATATTAAAAAGTCCTTTTACGAGATTTCAATTGAAAAGCTGACTCTTGTAAGTCGGGCTCACTGACTTGTTCTCTGTGGTCGGGCTCAACACTTGCTCACCATGGATGTTTATACGTTTATACGCATTGTCGTAAACAATGAGGAAGCTCCATTGAATACGAAATGTCATATAAATATGTACATATTAAATACTGGGATTTGCATGCAAATTGTAGAGTAACAAAAAACATTTAATTTTAATTTTTTTTTCCACCGAGATATTCATCGCATTAAAATAATGGGTAGAATAAAAATATTGAAAATATAAGACGATGCACGATGTATGCAGAAAATATCGCCATACTAGTTCTTGTGAATGTCCGGATCCAGTGAGACTGCGGCATCCTTAATTGGGATATCTGTGACGCTGAATGAAGTGGGGAAAGCAAGGAGAAGGTGGGAAGTATTCGGCTACTCAGAGCTGGTCAACAAACTCGGCTAAAGCCATTTCATGCAGCGTTTCGTCTCTGAATGGTGATATTTCACCAGGGCGATACTGAGAGTATCTGCCACCCCGTAACGTGCCGCAAACATATCTACTATACACACATTTGTATCAAATTAAATGGCAAGTACCCAATGCAAATTATTTAACTAAAATATATTTAATGGATGGTTTTAAAAGAATCAAAAAATATTACACATTTCAAAAATATAATAAAAATATTACACATTTCAAATATAGAATAAAAATATTACACATTTCAAAAGTAGAATGGAAATATTACACAGTTAAAATATAATATTAAAAAAATATTACACATTCAAATATGACATAAAATTATTACATATTTCAAATATAGAATAAAAATATTACACATTTCAAATCGACCCCTTAAAATAACGAGGTTCCATCTGACACAGCAATGTCTTGCGATAATGTTCTCTATAGAAGGAAACTTTAAGACTCATTATCGCATAACATTGCCCTGCCAGATGGAACCTTGTTATTCTAAGAGGTCAAAATATAGAATAAAAATATTACACATTCAAATACGGAATAAAATTATTACACATTTCAAATACAGAATAAAAAGATTAGACATTTCAAATATAGAATGAAAATAATCGCCGGGTAAAATACATTAAAGGCAAGTACTTTATGGCTTGCCTGGATTCGGAAAGATTTCTACATTTTAAAGATATCATAAATATTTTCTTAATTTGTAAGTCACATACGGGCAAGGAAATATTTTTTTTTGCTAGAATCTTGTCCGCTACCAGCCGTGGGTGTTGTACACAATTAATATTTATCATAACAACTAACAAGTAAAAAGCGATGAGGCTGTGTTTGTGTGACGCTGCCGAGTGTTTTGCGCTTGTTCTGATTGGCTGTCGAACGGGCCTCGGGTGTGGAAAATGTGAAACCGGTTTATCAGGGTCAGCACCATTATATTAATTATTATTATTATGTTTAGCGCTCTATCCTCTATATTATTGGTCATGTTTCACCTACGCATCTTTTTTACGAGTGTGATGGGTATATTATAAAACTGTACGCACTTTGAATAAATTAAATGGAAACAGCTCTTTAAATTCGTATTTTTCTGGATTATTTTGTGTGTTATTTATTATAGACCAGGAATCTGCTTGTTTTGATGCCAGCAGAAGCGCTCCAATTTTGCTCTTCTTTCTTTGTATGAACTTTCTAGGTCGATGAAACAATCAGCGGTTTGCAGTGTCTTTGCCCACTACAGAGCTCTGAAACAGCAGAAAACCCGCGAACAGTGGAGTCACGAAATATGCGCAGCTTTTGCTTTCTGAAATTAATGTGTTACTGTTTGCATTATCATATTATCTGTTTGTTTGATGCAACAAAACTATCCAACCATGAGTTCTTGCTTCCTGAAATTTCCACAGCCTATTCTGCATGGTGTTTCTATGTCAACACAACAATTTTCAGCCTTCAATGTCATTACAATATGTGTGTAGCAGAAAATCTGTGTATGTGAAACTGCTAAAGTTCTTGAACGGTGAGCTTTGCCGTAATGAAATTTAGATTTTTTTTATAAATAATCTAGGTTATTGCAACTTTTTCGAGCTAGCTAATTAATTTTCGTTATGAGGAATAGAGCTTATAAAAATAGCGAATATTGGAAATAAGATAAAAGATCCCATATTTTTGAACCTCTGACGAAATCGGTCAGTCTCTAACTGTTGTTTATTAATGAGAAGATAATAATGGATTACCTTGTTGGCTGTTTGAGGTGAAATTGATACTTGCTCGGATAAATAATCCCATTCGAAATAAATCCCATGTCCACAACACGTGACGTACTGCATTTTAAAATAGAGGCGTACGTTATTATCAGAAACACACGTTGCATGCAAGTACCAAGTGGCGAGTACCGAAGTACCCGTCCCGCAGTACTGTAAATGAAAATAGTCCATTTTAAATAAGCTGGTATATATATAAAAAAAAAACATATTCATTAAAAAAAGACATTTTCGGAAAATCAGTAATGGGGCTACATTTTTCAAGAATCTGGTTTAACTCGGGTCTTTGCAAAAAAAAAAAAAGAATTTATTTGCAAAATTTCAAAACTGTCATGTATTCCACAATCAAAAAATATAACCTGGAATATGTTGGCAATATTTTTTTTTTATAATATTATTCTCTTTCAGTAGTCATAAAAGCTCAGAGCAAGTTGTGATTTATTTTTAAAGTTGCCACCAAGCTTCATATTTAACCTCTCTCTAGAAACTGGTGTATTTCCTGATTTCTGGAAAGTTTAAAAAAATTGTCCGATCTTCAAAAGCGGGGCAAGGATATCTGTGCAAAATTTCAGACCGGTGGCAATTCTCTGTGCCCCGGTAAAGTTGTTAAACACGTGCTGTCTCAAGTAGAGAGATTTTTTTAATATCGGAAGAGCATGGGTTTAGAAAAGGCCAATCAATAGACACGAACCCATTGGTACTCACAAACTATGTACCTAAATCTTTAGATAAAGGGTACAATGAGTTTTCAAAGACCTTTGATACCGTAAATCATGACATCTTATCAAATAAACTCTCAACGACACGTTATTCTTTACGATTTTCATATTCTTTGCCAGTTATTTTAGTGGAAGAAAACTATTTATATTGCATTGAATATTTTTGTCAAATTATTTTTTGTCCTCTCTGGAGTTTCCCAGGGCTCTAATTTAGGCCCTCTCCTCTTTTCTATTTTTATTAATTTTATCGCAGAGAGTACTCTGCATTCCAAGTTTTTTTCTTTTCTCTAATGTTCTAAAACTATTCTTATAAATATAAACTTTTGAATACTGCAATCGACTCCAATCAGACATTGATAAAATTGTTAATTGGAGTAAAGGCAATGAGATTGAGTTCAATGTTTCATTATTTCTTTCGCAAGGGCATGTCATACTTGGTTTTGCCGGCATACTACGAACGCCCGATGTTTAAAATGTGTCTCCACTATGAAGGATCTTGGATAGTAGGGTGATACTTCATGCTTATATTGAAATGGCTTTTAGTACTTCATTAAAAAGGCTGGGTTTCGTCCTGCGAACTGCTAGGAATTTTAGAGACACCCGGGTTCTCATCATACTTACTTTACAATTAATTGATAAGTAGTAGGCCTAAGAGTGGGTCGGTGGTTTGGAGCCCACACCAGGTGAAGTATTCCCTCATGTTGGAGAGAGTTGAGAAGAAATTTCTGAGATTTCTATACCTAAGGGAATATGGCTACTACCCGTAGCTGTATTCTACTGAATTTCTCATGGGAATGCTTGAAATAAACATCTACGGATCAGAAGGGATGTGCAGTGTGCACATTGTTATACATTTCTTCAGACAGATTCGCTGAGAGTATTAATTCTGATGTTCCCGATGGTTATCTCCGTCACCGATAGCATATACTGTTTTATCTCCCGACCTGCAGGACTAACTTGTCAATGGTCATGACGGTGGGGAGGGCAAACTAGCTGTTAATAGAATCACTTCGGATATTGACATATTCAACATCAATGCAGGTGAATTTAAACGGCCAAGTTTCTTGGAACTGGTATGATATGTACCTATCTCCTTTTTTATTTTAGCATTTCACCATGTTTCACAAAATTTTGCCACATAATATTTATTTATATTATTTAAATTTATTTAAAAACGCTTAAAATTAATATTTTTGTAATGTTTTCAAAGGTATAAAATAAGTAAATTGAATTAAATCTCCAATTTGTGGAATGTTGTGAGACCGGTGGCAGCGGGAAGGGAGGGGGATGGGGGAAGATGAAGGGGTAGAAGTAACCTGGCTCTTTAAATTTGGTCATTAAACACGCCTAAAGATATTTTAAGCAACGTTTTGATTTTGAATAGTAGTCTCTTTTATAGGGACGATACACAAAGGATCTACACCGATTCATACAAATGGGGAAGATAAGGAGGAACGTCGGTAAGTACTTAGCTATTCATATCTGATCACTAAATAAACAATGTATCGATTCCGAATGGTGGTCTTGCACCAGGACGATTCTTAGAATACCTACCACTATTCTCAGAAAAAAATATTTACGATCTCAAACTAAGAGAGAAGAGATCAACGATTGAAAAATTGTACAGAGATTCTAAGCAATGTACTAGCCCGCATACATTAGACACAAGAAATGAATCTTTTATTCCTTTATAAATAGACTGCTTGTCTGCTGGCGAAGGGCACGTTTAGTGAAGTAAGCCACAGGTACGTAGTTAGCGTTTCGGCGATTCAAATCAGGCACCACGAATGGCACTACATGCCATGGTATGGCGTACCCATTACGTTGTTGTGAGTGTCGTTTCAATTCTGGCGTTGGCCTTGCGCCTTGCACTCTGAAACCCATTTCGTGTCTGATTGATAGCCCGACGTTACCCAACCAAACAACCCAACAACCAACCCGTGTTGAAATTTGAAATAGCCACAGAGAGTGTGGCGTATCTGCCATCGAGGTAACATTTAGAGAAACGAAACATTATAACTTTTAAAATGTTCTGATACCTGTATAAAACATTGTAATAACCTAAAAGTATGTGATATACGAACCATCGCAATAATCTACTTCTGATAATATTCTAAATATGTATATAATGATCGATTTATTATCGTAACAATATTAGCATTGAATTTTGGAGTCAATTGGAACATTGTGCCCATCGAATCATGACGATAATCGAAACATCCGATTAGTAAACAACGAAAAAATCGAAGGACGTTCGGGCGGTCCGTTTGATAGATTCGCCTATCTTAACAAACGGATTGCAATCTTTGGAGAACAGACGTCAGGTGGGAATGGTGTCCTTTTTCTATTGGCATTTTAATGGAAGATGCTCTGATGAATTAGCGTCACTAATACCTTCGGCGCCGGTGAACAATCGGGAAACACCCCAAACGCGTGCCCAACATTTGCACATGGTTAACATTTATCACATGAGAGCGAGTCGTTACTACGACTCGTTCTTGTGTTCAACAGCTCGGCAGTGGAATGATCTCCTACAACAAGGTTCTCCTCAAGACCAGGGTTCCTATCCTGTAAAAGACCGTCCACAAAGCATCCCCAAAGATGATATAGGCCTCGAGGGAAATTATTTCCCTCGGGCCTCCTGTTATTGTAAAAAAAAGTCACTCGAACTCGATCTTTATTTGTTCGTAAAATCAAAATTTTAAAATTTAAAAAACTATCGTTTTTTTCTTACTAAACGTGGCAAACATTTTCGTTTTTAAAAAATACAACGAGGTAAAAAATTATTGCCACGGAGTTGTCCTGGTGAAAGTCGCATCTTTTTTCCCTCCCCACTTCCTTAAGACTCGGAATAAACCCAAAAATCGAAATACGTATTTTATTTTTTGTCAATGTTGTCGATCTTTTTTCCCGAGTTTGTTACCAACTGAGTTTTAACTGAGCCGTGTATTTTAGCTTATGCTTTCTTAGACCTGTTCTCAAAAATTCATAAAATAACTCTTGCCCAATGCCAAAGCATTTGCTACAAAAACGTGATCCCAAATATTCGAAAATAAATTGGTTTTAGTGACAACTTATGGGTCATTTGTATAATCTACAAATTATTACATAGATACGCGGGCTTAGCACGAGTTTGTTTAGCTTCGGGATTAAGTTATTAGGCCATTATCTAATAGCCAGATTATTGGCTATATACAATAAACAATAATGTAAAGCGCCATTGAGGTGTTTTTCCATTAAAACTAGCGCTATGTACGGCGTATTTTAGCATGAAGGATTCTATTATATTCACAAGGAAAGTTGGCGATTATAAAATTGCGACTACGAAAAAGTTTTTTAAAATTTTTATTACGTACTCTAATGTAAGAAAAAAGCTATTTAACATTAATTCTAGAACATACAACAAAACATTATACGAGGGAACAAAGCTGTCAACAATAAGAAAACTATACGAGTATAATATACGTGTCTCTTAAAATAATAAATAAATAATAAATTCATACATACAAACACATAATTAATTAAAACGTCACATGTGCACACATGCTTATACGCGATAACATGATAACATAAATTTACACACCGTACACACGCAATATGATAAGCAATCCATTAGCTACAGGGGGGGGGGGTAAAAAAAGACGTGAATACAACTTAATTTGATTACGCTTTAATACTGTTTTGCAAATTACACACACAATGCAACTACGCTAAAAAAACAATTTATTTTTATTACAAAGTTACGCTAATTTTTTTTTTTAATGCACAAGCAATGTTTTATAACTGTGTTGTACCATCTATAACAGAAATACATTTTTCCAACCAACCAGTTTTTCTTTCTTTCTTTCATCTTTATAAGGATCCTCTACAGCTGTGTACTGAAGCATCAAAAACAAGCCGGGCTAGGAATAATGTTTTTTTTTATCGGGCGGAGATGCTGCTCCGTGTCCGTGGTACACAGTAGCAGAGTTGTGGCTTCACACTGGAACTGGTAGCTGGAAGCCACCGATTGTTTTTATTCCATGCATTATATTGTATGTATAATAAATACGATGTTTAAATAACACGTTCGCCCGCTCACGCTCATAAAAACAGGACATAGATTTATGTTTGTATGCGTATACTGTATACTTTATAATGACACTGTGCTCATATTTGTACACGCCATGAGACATGTTCAGTATGTTCATGAACGATACAATATACGATGTTCACGAAATTATGGATGTATTAATTGTGGTCAGGTGCGTGTTCGAACACACATTATTATAGTGTCCGTACCCAATAATAGTATTCGTATTCTTTATTTAAAAAAAAAGAAGTTATTTGATCACGACTATTTCGCATGTTCGAACATGCTCGTGTTTAATGTTCAAACAGCGTCATGTTCATACATCATGTTATCGGAGAGATGCGGCGAACGCGTGCCCAGAATTCGAATACTTAATGATATTTTGCTCGATTCGCACCTGACACTTGTGAGAATAACAACATTATTTTCATGACATAAGTACCTACTTAATGATAATAATAATTGCGGGCCTCGGGAAGAAAACTTCAAGGGTCCACGTTTTTCTAAAAATATCGTTATTTCATTTATCAGTTGTTTGTCTATGGGTCCATGCAACGGCTCTAGCTAAATATTTCTAAAAAAAATGATGTCTTCAAAAACGTGGTAGTTTTGGAAAAACAAAAATTTTATCGTCCACAGAGTTTGTTTGAAAATCCGCAAATCTCCATTAGTTCGCTTTTTTACCGCTGCGTGGAGCTTTAATCACCACGTCTTACATTTGTAAAATTGTTTCTTTTATCAAATACTCTAACCGACAATATCTCCAGCTCCTGACATTTGGCAGCAACATGTTCACTACCGCCCTCTAGCGGCCCAAGTTGTACGAATTGGTTTTTTTCGTATATTTTAATAGATTTTTTGTAAAATATATTCTTAGTAAATTACAGAAATCGAAAATTCAAACAACAACGGTTCGGTGACCAGATCTGAATAGCCAGGTCTTTCCCTACCTTCCTCTTCCCCTTCTCCTTCCCCTCCCCAATACCTTCTGCCTTACAACATTCCCCAATTGGGAATTCAATAGTCTCACTGGCTCCAGACGGTTGGGAGCAGTTGGGACTCTTGTGCGGTATTCATATAATTTTTTTTTTTTTTAAATCAGTGTAAACGCTCTCCTGAAAAATAATCCAATTGTGACATTTGAGGTTTTATTCCCAAGGTCTTCAATTTTTCAAGGTTTTGTGTTTTACATCTGCCTTATCGTCCCAAACGACATAATAATAAGACCGGCTAACTTATATTCCTATATATCTTATATCCATAGAACTAGTAATAGGCTAGAACTATTTGTGCAAACAAACAAACTAGCCCAGCTGTGGCGTGTGATGTTGGGGTTAAAACAGCACCTGGCAAAAACGGCTTCCGCTCGTTGTTACGATGATGTCATTTTGATTTATTCCAGCGTTTGTTTATTAATGATGTTTTTAAATGCGCGCTTTCTATCACATTTCAGCCTTTTAATTTGCGGTCAGTTTATTGTGCGGTTTGTCCTTGGTTGCGTTATTTTAGCAAACGCAATAAAATGCGATAATTTTTTAAACGAAAATGAGGAATTACTTGAGTGCTTTCTTCGTAGACAGCTTTCATAGTTACCTTAAATATATTTAACCCTCTAATGCAGTGGCTAACATCTTTTTTGCTCTCCGCCCACTGTTTAAGTAGATATTTTTTCAACGCCCCCCTCCCTAATAAAATTATGATTACAGCAACAACGGGAAAAGCGCCACAGGATAAAATTTCTTTTTCTCTCGGGGTCTGACAATAAAAAATCATCTAAAGAGAAAGCTGTTGTTTTCTCTTTCTAAAACATGACTGACCTTGAGAGAAAATGAGATAATATGAGGACTGTCATTTGGTGGCAGATATGGCACAACGTGAAAACAAAAGTTATATGTTTGCAAAGGGAAATTCTCCAGGCGTTTTGAAATATCACGACTAACCCGTTAGTAGCTTAGTGGTTCAAAGAGTCGGGTACCCACTCTGGCTTTGCGGTTTTGCGGGTTCGATCCTCTGCTGGTTAACCCTTTCATACCGTGTGTATAATTGAAAATATGTAGATTTCAAAAAAAAAACTCCGAAAAACAATTTAGTGGTTTTCGTTTTTCAAGTACTGACATTACTGGCTTTGCGCGATATTTTTTTATTGGATTTTAGCTACTCGTTCAGGCGGTAGCCATGTTTATTTTGAAAGTAACCTTTGTCTTTAATCTCAACTTTCGCCACCTTTAAATTAATAATTTGAATTACCAAATTGTTTTAGATATTTTTTTTTTGTCTACGGTGTGTGATTTGTCATTTTATTTGAAATAAGCCTTTAAGAATCTAATGTTCTTTCAAATAATAGTAACAATAACTTCTAAGGTAGGTATTACGAAAAATTTCATAATTTTACTAGGTGTTATCAATCATTGTTTTATCAGTGACAATTTTAAGTCTGATCTGAAAGGGTTGAGTCATCATACTACATTGATTACATTATTTCATCATTCTACTGTAGATTACATTATATACTGTTATTTTTATTCACATTTTACTTACTCAAGTCCACTTTACATTTTAGTTTTAACCTATCATACATGTAGATATATACATGAGCACGTACATGTACGTATATGTATGCATGCTGAATCAAAAAGAGAAATGTTTATTTATTTCGTGTTTTTATTTATTTTTTATTTTGAGACATGAGACGCCAAAACATAATTTCTTAATCTTGTAATAACAAACACCACCTTTGATGAATATATCGATATTTGATACCAAATATTAAATATATTATTTAAATAGCAATAACCATTACCCGTCAAACTTCACATTTTAAGTAAATTAAGTGTTACATAATATATGTACCTATCTATTTATTTTTTAAGTAAATGAAACACGTTGTTATAAACCACGAATACATTTTATTTTCACCAACCGGTTTCGCTTAACTCAAGCTTCATCGGGGTAAATATAAATGGTAAATATAAGTATTAGAATTTAGTATATGAAGCTTGAGTTAAGAGAAACCGGTTGGTGAAAATAAAATATATTCGTGGTTTATAACAAAGTGTTTGTTTTGTTTAATACAATGTCAAACCACAAAGTGATTGCTTCTTATGAAAATGTTTTTTTTTGTTGTCTCTCATATATTACGTAATATGAACAAAGCTTGTCAATTTGATTGTCCTAAAATGGGAACTTCCCAGTTGGACGGTCAAAGTGTTGTTACTGTAAAACATTTTATCAGAATTGAAAAAAAAAAAAACACGTTAATTATGTAGTACACTATTATTCATCTTACAACAGGTTTCGAATAATCTTTCTCAGGTGAAAATCGTAGAAAAAATAAGAAAATCTATTATTCCATCAATAAACTGTGCATGACTTTTGTTGTTCATGTTCCTACGACTAATTTGAAAACTTGGGAAAATGTATGAAAAGAAAAATTTCTCGACCATTATTTCAGCCTTCGAGGTCCTCACCAACGCCCCCAGGGGGCGATATCGCCCATGCAGTGAATCACTGCCCAATGCATTTCATCGCCTTGAGGTGGACTTTAAATAAGTGGTAATTTCAGTTGCATGCAAATATAACAAAGAACTACTGAATGGCACTGCTAATAAGCGAGCTCCACTCCATACATTGCCATAGGAGGCGCAAAAAAAAATCTGACACCACATTCGTACTTCTGGTAAATAAGTCACCCATTTTTAAGTTTAAATTCACAAATTTATAAGTTCTTTTAAAAATATGCATGCACTGGACTAGGGGATTAAATGTTTTCCATTTTTTTTTAAATCGAGTAGACTAACATTTTCACAGTGGAAAACTTTCATAGTTTCGTCGAAATTTAAATGTTTTTTTTTTAAATATAAGGTACCTACCTACTTTTGTAATAAAGGGATTTCACAGTTTAATCGATATTTAAATATGTTCTATTTTCATATGAGGTAAGTATTTTCCTAATAGAAAGATTTCATAGTTTCGTCCACATTTATATATTATTTTATCTTTTTAAATAAAAGGTAGGTACCTACTTTTATAATATCAGGAATTCATAGTTAAGTCGATATTCAAATGTATTATATTTTGATATACGAGGTAGGTAATTTTGTAATAGAAAGATTTCATTGTTTCGTCGATATTAATGCGTTCTTTTTTAAATATGGCGTAGGTACTTTCGTAATGGAAATCCATCACAGTTACCTTCGTATATTTGTAATGTATTCTATTTTTAAAATGCATCAGGAAAGGAAAGCAAATGACTTGGTTTTGGCAGATTATATTATTAGAGTGGGAAAAGGATGGACTTAAGAAAAGATTTCAGATTTTTTTGACGGTCGTATTCCGAAGTGATGTAATAAGTATCTTTTCTGGATAATAAATAAGAGAAAAAGAAATACGTTGATTTATTATTATTATTATTATCAAAACCGTGTAAGTTAAGTGTGGGTAGGTACTCTTTACACGCAACGGTATATATTGTTATGTCAACGCAGCCCTTCCTTGTTTTTCAACCTTGGCAATATTTTTATCTTTCAGATAATTTTTTTATGAAACGTTCTTGTTCTTTACTTTAATCTCTATTGATAAGACATAACACTAAGTACCCGGGTACTTGTAAAACGTCTCGACTGACGGTTTACCAGACTTACAGGCACTTAATGGACTATTTTAAATTTCAGCATTATTTTTGTATTTTATACAATAAAGAAAAAAACAGGTCGTTGTCCTGTAAATTTGTTGGCCCATTAAATCAATTTGTCATTGGTCCAAAAATTGGCACAAGCCTTTAATGAAAAAACGTATAAAACTCGTTTATAGATTTAATTTCGAATAATAAAGTGTTCAAAAAACAAATCCAATTGGCCAACCAAAAGACAGCAGAAATCAGCGCTCACTTGAAATGCGCCGTTTGTACAGAATGCATTATTATCCATTAATTTATTTATTTTTAATTCGTAGAAATCCATTTAATTATTATTAATATTTAATTTAATTTCAAATTGCGACGACTTTTTATATTAAATTTGGGAATTAAATTTGGGTGGAAGTAAATAAAATCGTAAGTAAGTAAGTCCTCGCAATGTGGCCTAACCAGTTGAAAATGGTCTCGTATGCCGAAACAGCTGTAACAATAATAAATAAATAAAAAAAACTCAAATACTTGCAGAACTTAATGATAATATTATTATTTTTTTATTTAATTTAAATTTGACGGCCTCCATGGTCGAGGGGTAAGGCTCTCGACTACGAATCCGAAGGTCGCGAGTTCAAATCCTGACGTGCGCAAGTAAATTTTATTTAATTAATTTGGGTTGTTTCACAATTAATTCATTTAAATATAATTTTATAGTATATTTGTTCACGTTCCAGAGTGGAAGATACAGTCAGTATCGCCCTGATGAAAGACCACCATTCAGAATTGAAACGTTGCTTGAAATGGCTCTTAGCCATGTTTGGTGACCAGATCTGAATAGCCAGGTATTTCCCACCTTCCTTTTCCCCTTCTTCTTCCCCTCCCCATTACCTTCAGCCTCACAACAGTCCCCAATTGGGGATGCCATAGTCTCACTGGCTCCAGACGGTTGGGAGCAGTTTGGGACTCGTGTGTGGTATTCATATAAAAAAGGCTGTTTCTCAGTGACGTTTCGCAAGGATACCACTGTCGGAAGTGTATACATATGCACCAATACACGCAATCACATTAAGTGTGTGTGTTTTTTAATACTTTGATTATCTTCTGCGGTATTCATTAAAAAATATATTTTTTTAAAAAGCATTATTACCTGTCCAATGCTGTCATTTAATTTAACTTTACAGCCGATAATAGAGAAGTGTAGATTTTGTGATTTCAATCATAGTTCGTTTGTTAATTAGTTCCTCTCCTGGCCGCTTACGATGTTAAATATATCAAAAATTTAAACATACTTAATTTTATAATTTCATCAGATATAAATAATTTTCAGTCATAATGAGTTATGTTGCAGATACATGATTAGTCATATTTTTATGGTTATTGCAAAATTAATTAATTTTATTGCTAGCGGTAAATAAAAATTTATATCAAAATAAAATACATATATATTTTACTCTGATGAATTGACATATTACCTAAGTAATGATGCAATAACTTTCTGCATATATTGAAGTAATTCATTGCGTACTTATCTAATTATTACATTAATATTAATAGCATTATCTGCATCGTTTGCAATAAAAATATTTTCTAACCACATTGTGCAAGTGTCTCAGATTATGCTCTATGATCTGAGGTAAGTATTCGAATGTTTTTTGAACAAACACAACAAAGGGGGGGCGCTACCGTACATATTTGTGCGTGCATACACAATGTTTTTGCTTTCCGCCACTGATGGAAAACATTCAAGGGAAGGGGGAAGGGTTTGTTTAATTTTTTTAGTAATCGCCGCACGGTGCATTACTATATACGCGTCCCATCTGATGATACTTCAATTAGTCACAGCATAAATCGAGAGGGTTTTTAGGTTATGTGTACTGTGCGAAATTATAATATATTATTATAAGACGTTTGCTTATTTATCAGTAATAATAATAATTTATTTAACTGTTATAATAATAATAATAATAATAATAATCGGACCATTTCTATAGCGCCGCTTTTGTGAAAAATCACCTGTAAGTATTCTCGTATTATGTCTGCTATTTCTAATAGAATATTAAGAACTTTTTAAAGGACACATTGTGATAAAAACATATATAAACAAACAGTGGTTTACACAAAATATTTCACCAATCTCTCACCATTGATGACAACTATTGGCCATTAGAAAAAACATGCTCATCTAGCAAAAGCATCTCTAGAGATACTTTTGATCCTTATTTAAACTGCATTTTTATGTCAATTTGTTTTCAGAAAAATAACAGTCGCTTTGTGATGAAATACATGGGATGTATGATATTATCGAATTCTGCCCAGTACCTACCTATTCCCTACTTAGTACCTACCTAGTACCTACCTCGTACCTACCTAGTACCTGCCCAGTACCTACCTATTCCCTACTTAGTACCTACCTAGTACCTACCTCGTACCTACCTAGTACCTGCCCAGTACCTACCTAGTACCTGCCCAGTACCTACCCAGTACCTACCCAGTACCTACCCAGTACCTACCCAGTACCTACCCAGTACCTACCCAGTACCTTCCCAGTACCTACCCAGTACCTATTCAGTACCTACCCAGTACCTACCTACTACCTACCCAGTACCTACCTACTACCTACCCAGTACCTACCCAGTACCTACCCAGTACCTACCTAGTACCTACCTAGTACCTACCTAGTACCTACCCAATACCTTATAGCAACAATATACCGGTATATTATTATTCTAAACCTACTGCTGCCCGGTGACTTGCCTCGTTGGGTGATGAAATCAATGGGCACCTTTGCTACTTCCTACCGACACATAGAATTAGTTGCACGATTGCAAAAAAATAATATTCTAACTAGGTACAGTATATGAGTCATATATATTTCAAGAGTTTCGCGTTAGAAATCTGTAAATCTTAAATTGGGTGGCACCACCTAGTACCTAGTACCTACCTACCTTGTTCTCTGTTACCCTGTTCGTATGTAGAATGTACGAGGTGGCCTGCCCTCGCCTTGTTCCCAGTGAGTTGCCTCGTTGAGTCGTTGGGTGATGAAATCAACCGGCACCCTTGCTACTTGCTACCGACACAAAGCAGCCAACCCTTCCGGCCTTCCGTGCCCATAAACGTAGCCATTGAGTTAGGTACCTTTTCCACAATTACCTTTGTCCGAGTCCCATTCTTCATTAGGCATTCAGCTTTTTACCGCCGCAGCATGAGGGCAACAGCAGAGTGGGGACACTGGAGACTGGAATAAGACCGTTCCAAACAAAATAGTATTATCATTTTAATATTTCTGTATTTGGGTGACCTGATAAATCAATACACGTGTGAATTGGTACAGTCACAGAGTAATTAAAAGTACGAAAAAAATTGTACCATTGTCTTTTTATAACCTTACTTTTATGTTCCTATGAGCCATCTTTGTGTTGTCATTTAAAACCTTCTCGCAGCGCCCTCATAAATGGCAGACAGCACGCTGATCCGGCTACCTACTTAGTGCTTTAATTATAATATGTACCTATATAGTTTATGATGTCATTGACGGCTTCCGTGGTTGAGTGGTTATGATCCTCGGCTACGAATCCGAAGTTCCGTTCAAATCCCGGCGTGTTGCAAGTAAATTTTATCATATTCATTTGTGTTATTTCACAATATATTCATTAAAACTAATATATTCCAAAGTGGTAGATACATTCAGTATTGCCCTGGTGAAAGACCACCATTCAGAATCGAAACGTTGCTTGAAATGGCTTTAGCCGTACTAGCCAGGTACTTCTCCACCTCCCTCTTCCCCATCTCCTTCCTTTCCCCACTACCTTCAGCCTCACATCATACCCTAATTGGGGATGCTATAGTCTCACTGGCTCAATACGGTTGGGACTCTTGTGCGATACTCACATCGAAAAAACGAAGTAAAGCCTGGTTTCATTTAAGTTCTTGACCCATGCTAAGGATTTTATAACTTACTCGAAGTTATTTTTCTCGTTGATTATCTACGTCAATGGCGACAATTCTATTTTAATCTTACACTTATTCAACTTCAATACTTTACCACTGACAGAACGGGCAATTAATAATCATAGCATGTATCTGTCGATGTAAATATGTATTTTAGATATAACTTCCTAGATTTAATCCATAGTTGTTACTCACTTGGTCATAAATATATATTAGGTTTAAGTCAATAGTTATAAGTTTTAGTTGTACATCGCTAGCTATAAGTCATAGATATGAGTCACTAGTTATATGCCTTAGTTGTATATCACTAGCTATAAGTTATAGATGTAACTCACTACTTATAAGTCTCAGTAGTGAGTTGTTAGATATAATAAGTCTCAGTTGTATATCGCAAGCTATAAGTCATAAATGTAAGTCACTAGTTATAAGTCTCAGTATTTAGTTGTTAGCTATAATAAGTCTTGTAAGTCATTAATTATAAATCTTAGTTTTAAGCTACTAGTAATAAATCTTAGCTATTAGTTATTAGTTATAACTCTGAGTTATAGATTCAATAAATTAGTTTAAAAGCGTCCTTGAGGTGATTTTCTCAAGAAAACGGCACTATAGAAGTAAGCCAATCATTATTATTATTTTCTAGCTTTGTAAATCACCCTTTACGAGGCGATATTTCACAAAAATGGCTCTATTAAAATTAGCAAAGAATTTATATTACTGTAGCTGCTGTAACCAGAACCGGGCAAAATAGACCTGGCCCCTTGCCCACTGATCGACTGATCACTGCATCGCCGAATGTTATTTGCTTAATTTTTCAAAAAAAAAAAAATACATCAGGATGAGACGCAGTATTAAAAATCAGTACTTAATCATTTTTTTATCAGAACCCGACCAGACAGAATGTACTCAATTGTAAATAGTACTGATATGAAATAACCACTTTGAACTTGTTCCTATCTTTTATAGGTATTTCTTAAAGGAGCAATAAAAAAAAAACCATCACTGAAACACTTATAAAATGAATAAAATTTCATTGAAAATACACGTATTTTCTTGCTGTAATCATGACAAAAATTACGCGTCACAATAATATATATATTCTATAACGTAAAAGTGCAAAGACATTTTTTTTTTCAGAGAGATATTTAAAATAACTTCGTGTTGGCGAAAACACGTTCTATTTTCACGGATTACGATAAAAAGTTTTATCGCGCTGTTCAGTAACCTTGCAGACAGAGATAAAATTTCACGAAATTTTTTAGGCGGAAGAATAGTTTGGTTTTCAAAAATCGTTAAATTCCGTTTTATTTATGTTTGAATATTCTATTCAAATTGTTATTTACCAAAATGTTTAATGTCAAGAACATTGTATTGTGTATTAAAAAACTAAAGGAATTATGTAAATATTTGTACTCGGTCAAAATGTTAAAATATTTCAAAGAAACATAATGGAAAAAACTGCCTTGAAAATTACATAATGTTTTTATATGGATCTTTGAATCGTAATGTTAGCAAGCAATAATAAAATAAAAACAGATTTATTTAGCTTATTATACAATGTCTCAAAAAATCTGCCGGAACCAGGAGGACTATTCTGGTTGTTTTTAAGGAAAATCCTTATCCTTTTTCTTAGGCTTAAATACTTCTTGCTTAAGAGACATATTAAAAAAAAAATCCTAAACAGATTGTTGAGAGATTATTTGAAAATACAAATTGATGAAATATCTTCAAGTGACACAAGGTTTTGAAGCAAAACTTTTTAAAAGAATTACATTATATTGTAATGCATTTTAATCAATTTTTACTTTATTTTTGAATTGCATAAATACGCCTTTAACACAGAATTACGGTTTGTAAAAAGGTACCTACCTCACTAGATAGTAATGACATTTGCCGCCGTGATATCTATATTGCCGTGTGCATTGTTTTTACTTGTTACTTTGTTAACCTGTAATTAACATTGTTTGTTACATTGGTAACTCACTTAGTATTGAGTTATTCTCTTGTTAAAACTAAGCAAATATTGATATTTTTAATTATTGTAGCTGACAGCGGTCATCTGAACCGAACTGGAACCACGGTTAAGCAAAAAGTCTTTAAACCTAAGGAAAGAGATTAGGAATTTTCATTAAAAAGAACCAGAATGGGTCTCCAAATAATGGATATATAACTAACTAATCGGGATGGAACGCCATAGAACTACTCTGTCTTGTCAACAACTCCTTGTTTCATTCACATTCATACATCGTATCATTCATACTCTTCTGTTTTTCTGACTTTTAACATGGCATAACTTCAGAATTTTCTAATGTGCACTTAGGTATGCTATGTCCTTCTGGGGCGTCCCCGACTTCTTTCATGATAAAACTTCTTCCATTTAGAATTGCTTAAAATTAATATTTGTTGTTGTTTTACTCAATGAAAACCTGCTAAAAAACTATTTACTAGTGTATTATAGTAGCACGTCATCAATAGGTACATCATTACATGTACATTTTAAAAGTATAAAATATCATAAATTTATAATTTCTAGGTAGAAAATTAATGGAGAAAGTAGGTGTAAGTGAACGTATCTTCATATTTATAATGACAGTAAAATAATAAATAATAGAGCATCTACCTATAAAAAAACTTAGTACAAAGGTAAGTATAAAAGTAGGTACTGAAGTATGTGCAAAGTAGGTATAAAACGTATAAAAGTACTTTTCAAGAGTAAGTTTTTATGATAGGTATTAAAGTAGGTGTAAAATGAGGTATACGAATAAGTATAAAAGTAGGTGTAAAAGCGTATTATGTAAAAGTGTATATAGCTTGGCATTTAATTGTAGATATTTACTATTTTGGATCTATAAAGTGTCAGTACTATGGCAACGCCAAGCTACTGACTTTGTCTTTGAAATGTGTTCCTCACATTTAAATGTTTTTAAATACTCGAGTTTGACATTTCGCTTTAAAGAAACAAAGAAAAACATCAAAATTCAATTTTTTTTTAAGTTCAACCTGTGAATTGGATTTTGTTTTTTTTTTTTTAACTTTTTTATTGTTTTTTATTGTTTATTTATGTATTTATACAACATCTATGGTTATTTCGATACACAAAATGTAAGAAATATAAAAAAAAATTGCCTTTCCATGTAATTATTTTCCTTGCAAAGCGATAATAAGAAAATTTATGCATAAAATCATCTTAGGATATGTTGTAGGATCATCTCCTTTCAGAAAGTACCACTAATTTCTGAACACCGTTTGGTTAAAGTGAAACATATGCACTTAGACCACTGTGTTTTTTTAAACATACTTTGAATTTTCCTCTTTGTGTTGCCATTTAAAACCCTTTGAACGATCGCAGTGCCCTCAATTGTCGTCTACTTAAATGTCAGATTGTAAATGAGAACATAAAAGTACCTACTTATTTTTTTAATCTGAAGGTACAATACAATGTTATAGTAAGTACCTACCTAGCCATTCCTAGGAATTAAATGTTCAGTTAGCAACACAGTCAAACAATAAAAGTGTTTTTAATCATTGAAGATAATTTTAAACAACTCCCAAATCGAAACACGAAACCGAAAAGACACAGAAAGGAAAAAGATAACGGTAGCAACTGGGACTCGAATCCAGGATCTCATGGTCTATCCGGAACCTGCGATCTATTCCAACTGAGCTACGGCTACCACAATCCATCCCGTCAGTTTTATCGGTATCATACTTCGACGTCTAAGAACTGTCAATATCCTCAATTAATCACATATATTTTTTGGTTTCTACCTTTTTATAGCTACAAGATTCTGCCAGAATTTATTTGTAATCGTTAGACAGTGTCTCGGATCTATCCGATTTTTTTATACAAGTCTAGGACTAATTTCATATTTTTAAAAACTAATTATTTCATCTTTTAAACCTCATTGTAATACATTCTGTGTCTTTTCGGTTTTGTGTTTCGATTTGGGAGTTGTTAATATTATCTTAAATGATTAAAAATATATTTCAATATGTTATTAATAAAAAAAAAAAATAACAAAAGTTTTTATTAAAATAATTATATATTCATCTTTACCTTAAAAAACAAAATTAATTGAGTTTTTTTAACACAAAAATTTGAGAACTGTTCAATTAATTTAAATTCGCTAATTCATTACATAATTTAAAACACTTTTATTAAAAATAATCAAAAAATATTATAACGTTCGAAAAATGAAAACAAATTAATTCAGGCAATTTTGAAGCAAGAAGGGGCCGGCCGCTATCCATCTCTCCAATCCCACAGAATAAAATGACCATTGATTGCCGAATGCCAATACATTCAAATGACCATTGATTGCCGAATGTTAATACATTCAAACGATCATTGCATCAGATGAATATTAATTTTGTTCACCTAGCAAATAATATTGTGGAATTTATATTGAAATGTACAGTGCATTTGGATATTCTGTTGCAAAGCGTAGGTAAGTAACGTCTACAAAATTAGACATTACCTACGTGTGTGTGTTTATTTTAGCTTCTTATGCAATAACACATTGCTGTGAACACAATCTTATTAAATTTAATGCTTGCCAGCTTGACAACATCGCTTGCATCATTTAATGATACGTTTAACACAATGCTGATTGTGGCGACCTCCGTGGCGGAGCGGTAAACGCCTTGGCTCTGAATAGTAATATTAAGGTCGCGGCTTCACACCTGGCGAGGGCACATAATGTTCATTTAAAATGTAGTATACCTGCACCTACTTCCAGAATTCCAGAGTGGAACATACTTTCAGTATTCAACAAAATTTTGCTTTGAAAAGCTAATTCCTAACCTTCCTCGTCCCCATCTCCAGTGTATTAGATAATCTCGGTATTGCCATGGTGAAAGACCACTATTCAAAATCGAAATGGCTTTAGACGTGTTTGTAGACTAGATCTGAATAGCCAGTAACTTCTCCACCTTCCTCCTTGCATCTCCTTTCCCCCCCATACCAATCAGCCTCACAACAAGCCCCAATAGGGGATGGCATAGCCTCACTGGCACCGGACAGTGGGGAGCAGTTGGAACTCTTGCGAAGTATTCAAACAAGAAAATCTTCCCCCTCCCTCTTCCCTGCCTTATAAAATAACTTTTATCAAATTTGACAACACGATTTTTTTTTATTTTTGGACCTGGGGCGCTGTTATGTTTTTAGTTTTTTTTTGTAGCGGAAATGTTGCTTGGGTCGCGATGGAGGACTTAGCCAGCCGGGGAATTGAACTCACGACGTCACGGCGGGAGCCCGACGTGTTTACCAACTCATCCACTGACCGGTCTTTGTAATGACTTTAGCTATGGTTAGTGAATAGATTTGAATATCCAAATACTTCCCAACATTCTCTTCTCAATCCCCTCCCCCTCCCCCTTCCTCCTGCCTAGCAACACGCGGCAAATTGGAGATCATGTAACACAACTGGCTCCAGGCAGATGGAACTAAAAAATAAAATGATAATGATGTAATCCCCTACACGTGCAGGGGGGTAGCCCCCCTCCCCACAGCAATTCCCGTTTGTCCCCCATCACCCTTCCCCTAATTCCAACTTCAATACACAATGCACATTACGACATTACCCACCCATCAATCCACTCTGCTCGCTGTTCACAGCGACTGAAGGCATACCGCCGATAGGTCCATTGTTACTTGTAACTTGTAACTTCTCCCTGTTTGTCATGAACGACGAATCTAAGAAAAACTGACGTTAAAACAGATCTCTCAGCGGCAGCAGCATACCCGCTCCTAGTTCACAATGCCTAAAGGGTAACCTCTCCCTCATTTTCATAAAAGACGCAACTAAATCAAAGAGAGGTTAGAACGGAGCTCTCAGCGGCGGGGGCACACATCTCCGAAGTGAATGTAGGCTTACCAGGCTTGACCTCCATTGTTGCAAATATAAAAAAAACACATGGAAAAGTTCATAGCGGGAACTGCAGAATAGGCTCGCGGTTCGTTCTCGTTACAGATACCAGTTTGTGATGCCTTCGTTAGTGTCCTTCCTTAGTGTTAGTAACGTTCTGTGATTTGATTCCATTACCCGATTGACAAGACCATGCTATACGGGCCGGGGTTATACCTTCTCACTATAATATCGGCTCGGTACTGATGTTACAGTGCCGAATCTAAGATTAGTTGCAGATGGTGCGTGCATCGAAAAGACGCTGGATAAAAATTTTCGTGTAATCTCTTTGTTTATTATTACCGGTTATTAAAAGAGAACATTTCAGACACTTCAGACAATCTCATTTTACAACCAATTATGCACGTGGCTCAACTAAATATAATATGAACCTAAATATACACATGTCCGTAACGACGATGTTGGCAAATCACATGTTTTCATATGGCCAAAATGTGCACCGACCCCTTATTTTACTATGCAAACTAGCTAACTAACCATCACGCCGTTTCTCCGGAGGGATAGGGAGAAAGGACTCAAGTATTTGATTCACTTGATCGTGCAATGCATTCCTCGGGCGTATTTACACTCCTTTCTTTGTTCATCCGCTCTACATGCCCTACGTCCCTTTTTTAATCTTACTCATTACGCTTACATCAGCCTTGCATTATTTGCGAATCTCAATATTTTTCATACGATCATACATGGTTTTATCACACATTCGCCTCAAAGATCTCATTTTTACGGCATTCAGTTTACTTTCATCCTTCCTCTGCCAATTACATGCCTCACTGCCATACATCAGGGTTGGTATCATCATTCCATTGTGGACTGCTAGCTTCGCTTCTTTGGACAACTTCTTGTTAGCGCCAACCGCGTTCAGTCCTCCGTTAATGGACTTTCTTGCATTCACCCTTCTTTCAATATCCCTATCATTCCATCTCTCGTAAACATACTTCCCAAATATACAAACTCATCGACCTGCTCCAAGTATTCATCATTCACAACTATATTGCACACTGTTTTCATACTCTCTTTTACTATGCAAATATGTATTACAATAATAGGCCGACAAGAAAAGCTTACAAATACAAAGAACGGTGATTTTTTTTATTTTGTTTATATCAATACCGCACAAGAGTCTCAACTGCTCCCAACCGTCTGGAAACAGTGAGACTATGGCATTTCCAATTGGGGAATGTTGTGAAGCTGAAGGTATTGGGGAGGGGAAGGAGAACGGGAAGAGGGAGGTGGGGAAATACCTGGCTATTCAGATCTGGTCACCAAACACGGCTAAAAGCCATTTCAAGCAACGTTTCAATTCTGAATGGTGGTCTTTCACCAGGGCGATACTGAGAGTATCTTCCACCCTGGAACGTGCGCAAATATACTATATATTATTTTTAAATAAATTAATAGTGAAACAACACAAATTAATTAAATAAAATTTATTTGCGCACGCCGGGATTTGAACCCGCGACCTTCGGATTCGTAGTCGGAGAGCCTTACCCTCGGCCATGGAGGCCGTCAAGTAATTGTAATATCCAAAGAAATGATTAAATCCGTTAACCGTACTAAAGCAGGCTTATAGTATACTATATGTATATATATATACATATAGTATATGGTGTAAATATTTGCTACTAATATGTAGATCGCATTTTGCAGCTTTTCCATAATGATTGATTGAATAATCACGGCATCACGTTAAATACTACACTGTACTTACATATACTTTCATATTACAGATCTACGAACTGGTTGCTGCAATCTGTTGTAATAATTGTTTATAATTACTGAAGTGAAGTTTTGTTTAGTGCCGGATCACTAAATCAGCTCTTTGTACTGTACCGGTTCGGTGATCCGGCTCGTTTGAACGACGGTTCCCGTCTCCCCGCACCATGCCCTCTCCCTCGCTCCCTTAGCCCTCCTAAAGACGTCCTTAAGAGGCTCTTACACGATACTTTTTTCGTCCAGTTTACATGTGGATTGTCTTTATAGAGAGCTGATTTAGTGATCCGGCTCACTAAACCGAGTCGCTTCGCCCACCACTAATATAAAGTCTTCAACTGCCCGTCTATTATTAAAAAAGTAGGTAAAAAAACATCGTCATTTTTTTCATTAGATTTCGCAATAACAATACGTGTGACTAGTGACGTAACTCGAAATACTAAACGAGATGACGCGGGAACAAACTTGACGTATACGAATGCTTTGTGGGTTTTGGGTATAGCTTTTTTTGTACCTGAACGTACGGGATACGTCTTGTTGCGTTCGGGCGATAATATAGCGGCCGTATCAGGTACGTTCGTATGGGTAGGGCTGTTAAAAATGCTAAAAAAGACTAGCCCGAAAACCTTATCTAACCTAACCGAATTAATAATTTATTTATTTTTAATTATAATAATTTTTTTTTTTTTAAATTAAAAAATAAATGGCATGCTTTGATTAGGTTGTCAAAGTAGTGTTTTTTCATTCTTTTAATGACTTTATATCATTTTTAAAAGTGTGCCGATTCATACGTGTGCTGAATTATCATGGAACCAAGGTTTCAAAATACAAAAATCCTCTAAATGTAACCTATTAATTTCCATGAAGTACATTTCAATATGTTTAAAAAAGGTGCACTTTGAAAATCAGTTAGATTTTGCAGATAAACCATTCGTAGTATTTGTTGCGTTAGCAGGCTACAAGTGTGTATTTTTGGGTGCTGACTGTTAATCCCAGATTCAAAGTGAGTTAGAAAAATCAGGACTTTAAAACATGGGAAAAAGAGTTTATTTATATGAATTTATGGGAGTGGGCGCAAAGTGTCTCGGTCCGGATCTGCCTGCATACACCTACCTACCTTACCTCACTGAGTAGGTACAGTATAGCTGGTATAGGTAGGTACTCGCCTGATCACGCTCAAAACTAATTTGTAGTCAACAAAATCTGAAGTATATTGAACCAGGCGGGCAGCAAAAAACATCACACGGAAAGAAGACAGACCGGGGCACGATGTTACAGATTTGAACTCATTCAATTCAATTCAATTCAATTGTATTAATAGAATCATATAAAAAAATGTACATGTTATATCTAATAATGGGTTGGTACTTACGTAATAAGTTTATTATGGCGATTTTGGATTCCGAGGCAACAGTCCTTTGGAAATATCTTTTTCGACATAATGTCAATGTCATTTTAATGTCGCAGTATTTTCACGTTGAAAATATCTTGTAATTTTGAATTTGTAAGAATATGCGTTAATTATTGGCTAATAAAGACATTGAGGCGCCATGACACGCTAAAAAAACAAGATGTTTAACCGAGAAGTTAAGGTGACAATTAGAATCACATATTTTTTGGTATTTCTTTGACTAGACTGTAAACCTAATCTCACCTGACCTAATTGCTATTTTTTTTAATAAATAAAAAAAATATATTAACTAGGTGAGGTGAGACTGGGTTTCCGGGCAGGTTTTTTTGTTGTTTTAATGAATTTATTTAATTTTTTAAAAGTGTGACGATTCATACATGTGTTGATTTAAGTGCGATTCATATCTACCACCACCGCGCAGTGCAGACACGCAGACGCAAAGTGGCAGGCACGGAAAAATCAATTGCTTAAATTATCTATGAACACATTCACGCAAGGTGTAATGTGAATACTCCCTTTTGTGCCTGCCATTATACGTGTCTGTACTGCGCGGTGCCTGTAGATGCGAATGGACCTTTATCCGGTCATCGGTTTCGACACATTCTTGTCATTAACCCTTCCCTCACGGCGATAGAGAATCCCTCGAACTCCGGTGCTGTACACTCAGTGTACGGGGTACACATTTAGAATTTTTAAGTTTGATGAAAATGAATAGTTTATATTTATTACTTATATAATTATAGTAGATTTGTAAATTATTCTGTATAACTTCTGAAAACGAGGAAATATATAAAACGCATGATACGTCCATTACAGTCGACAGATCGTCGACCGCGCATCGTGGTAGGGTGAGCAAAATTCCGTACCCTCTCGCTCACTACCGCACCACTCGGCAAGTAAAGTTATCAACGCCGTACACATACGTATATATTAAGGGCCAGCACTCAAAAATGGCCCTAAACATCACTTTGCAGGTTGCTAACTGAAGGAATACCATAAAAAGTTATATTTAAATTCTTCACGGGGGTAGTTAGGCAAATGCAGGAAGGTTTCAACAGACAAAAATCCTTAAACTGTAATCTTTAAATTCTATTAAATAATAATAATCATGTTTTATTTTCTTCTTTCTGTATAACAAAATAACAATCCTCACTGGGATTCCCTGAGGATTTCATTTACAAAATATTAAATTACACTATATTAAATTGATGTACTTGATGAGAAAAAATAATTGTAAGGTGAGGTGTTGTAAGTGCAGTTGAGTGGTTTCGGTGTTACTTTGTATTTGGTGTTAGTATGCTTTCTATTTCAGATCTCCCTATGAAACGTATTCAGTGTTTTATTTGATTTTTGAATTTATTATGGTTGTTGTGATTTTTAAAGGATAGTGGGATTTTGTTGTGCCATGTAATAAGAAGTTTTTTTGTCCAAATGTTTTGTTTGTGGTCAATTCATCCCAAAATGTTTGAAAATAGGTGCAGTTAAACTATTGAATAAAATTTGAATGTTTTACCCACTGTCATTACCCGCTCCGTGGCGTTACCTGAAATTCCGGTACCTATTTCACATATAATTTAAAAGAATACAATTTGAGAATTATCGTCTTTTTGAACCTTATTCATTTTCCTTATTACCCGTATAGAATTTATAGATATTTCATTTTCAGTATTTCTTCAGTTAGCAACCTGCAAAGTGTACATTTTTGGGTAATTTTTTCTCGATTATTCGACATACCGTTATTTTCCTGATGCGTTAGATAATACTTACGCATTAGAATTATTTTATCCAATACATACATGTATTGCTGAGGACTACCTAAAATTAGAACTATGTGTTTAGTATATTAACAAAGCTATTAAAATAATTAGAAACATGTCAAATCAATTGACAGATCCGGCAAGGAAAGGCTGAAAAAATGTTTTTTTTTTAAATTTGATAAAATGCTGCGAACTAAGTTTGAGTTATTTAAATCTTTCACAATATTATGTTCAAAAGTTGAAGCGCACCGAGAATCTGCGTTTTACGGGACCGTTCAAATGTCGAAAATTCACAATGGCGCTGATTGACGATGTGATGGACATTAAATTTCATTTGACGAATGTTTGAAACTTTTCTATTTTGACCAACCAAATAATTTAAAGAAGATGTATGCATTCTCTTATTCCGACTAGATTCTAAGATTATGCAAGTATGAATATAATTAGAATATTTTAACATTAAACATTAAAACATCCCAAATACTACCAAACCAGCTTTATACACTAACAACATTTTTTTAAATGACAAGGATAAGGATGACATTTTAAACAAATCGATGGTCTTTAAATTAATTTGTAACGATTGTAAGATTTTTTTTATATGGTTACTTAAAGAAATTTTAATATTCGAGTTAAGGAGCACCCGAGGTGATAAACCTACTGAGCAACTGTTGAGCCGAAAATTGGATTTAACACTGTTTAAATGCTCAAATACGCTCTTCCCAGCGAAATTCTCGATCAAATTTACGATCAATTTAGGGTATCGATTTTTATTAGATAAGTTCCCCTCAACAGAGGACTAGTTATAAAAAGTGTCAACAGGGTGAACAAATGACAAACGTCATTATTGGTTAGCGATCTATTTATCGCGATTCAAATAATGATTTATTTCCAGTTTCGAATGTCAAAAAATGTTTTTTATAAAACTGAAGAGTACCTAATTTATTTTACTTATTATAAGCTACGTTTTGTCTTATTTTTTAGGAAAGAGAAACGCCAATGAAACGTCTATGGAAGTGGGTGGGAACTATTTTATTTTCTGTGAAAGTGGGCGGGCACTATTTTATAGTCTACGACAATGGGCGGACACTTTCGCAGACAATTTAGCATAAAAATGCTTGGAAACAGGCAAACAGCGAATGCTCAACAAAACGCTTTGCTGATCGGTGCCTCTAATTGATCATTGATCAAAAGTTGGGAAGAACGGCCGTAAGTAATAATTATTATTCTGAATTTGCCAACAATGTTTTCGAAACAAATCATCCCTTTGATATAATAGAGGATTTAAAATATTACTTACAAATATAATTAATTCGTTTAATTAAATTAATTTTATTAATAACCTATAAATCTCAAAATTATTTTTACATTAAAATCTGTATTCAGAATAATTAGTTCAATTTATTTTTTATAACTTATTGAATTTTGTAAACCTCATTGTAATATTTAATGATTGAAGAAGATAATATTAACACATCCCAAACTGAACCAGGAATAAAAAAAAACAACAGAAATTAAAAAGATTTCAGTCGCATCTGGGACTCGAACCCAGGACCTCTACCTATCCGGGGTAACCGCTTAACCAACTAAGCTAATGAGACCAGTTCAATTTACGCCATTTACACCGATATCATACTTCAAGGTCAAGACTTGTTGATATTATCCTCCATTTTTATAAATCCCATATTATTGGTAGAGGTCCTGGGTTCGAGTCCCAGATGCGACTGAAATCTTTTTAATTTCTGTTGTTTTTTCGGTTTCGTAGTTTAGTTTGGGATGTGTTAATATTATCTTCTTCGAGAATAATTACTGTTATTTTGCTGCCTTAGTTGTTTCTTGATTTTGTTCGAGTTTCTAGTTTCTGAAACAAATAAAATAAATATTCAATTTATTTTTTATATCTTATTGAAGTTTAAAAACATCATTGTAATATTTAATCATCGAAGAAGATAATATTAACTTATCATAGAGAAGCGCACTTGAAGTGAAATAACACAAAACTGCGCTATATAAATGCTTTGTTATTATTATTATTATTATGAAACACGAAACCGAAAAAAACAACAGAAAATAAAAAGGTATCAGTCGCATCTGGGACTCGAACCCGGGACCTCTGTCTTCGGGACAACCGCTTTAACGACTAAACTAATGAGACCAGTTCAATTTACGCCATCTTCACCGATATCATACTTCAAGTTCAAGACTTGTCAATATTATCCTCCATTTTAAATCCCATATTATTGGCTGCTAACTTTATGATGATTACAAAGTTCTTCCCGAACACAATTGCAATCTGGATAGAGTCTCGGATATATCCATCCGATTTTTATTTATATGAGACATCTGTTGACTTTTTCTACAAGTCTGGAAAGAATATTCAATTTATTTTTAATCACTTATTGAAGTTTAAAAACCTCATTGTAATATTTAATCATCGAAGAAGATAATATTAACATATCGTAGAATAAACGCGAAACCGAAAAAAAAAACAACAGAAAATAAAAAGGTATCAGTCGCATCTGGGACTCATATGCAACTGATACCTTTTTATTTTCTGTTTTCGGTTTCGTGTTTCATATACGATATGTTAATATTATCTTCTTCAAAGAATAAAATTATTATTATTTCATAATAATTTTGTATATCGACCCTTTGGAATACCAAGGTTCCATCTGACAAAGCAATTTCGTGCGATAATGTGCTCTATAAAGGGTAAATTTAAGACTCATTGCCGCATAACATTTCCACGTCAGATGGAACCTTGTTATTCCAAGGGGTCGAAATGTCATATGATTATTTTTTTCATCAATACCCAATAATTTACCTTCTCTCACCACTTATTGTTATTTTCCTCTATGTTTATATTTTATTTATGCTTATTTGCAGTGACGTGCAGTCCATAAATGCTGAAATGCTGTGCCTACCCCAAGAAAAACAAACATTCCATTAAAATGTATTTTTCCACAAATATGTGAATATTTTAATTAATTAAATACATTATTACTTGCAACATTAATTTTATGTGAAAATTATACAATTTTTAGAAAGTTAATAGGCTATTTCCACAGTAAGGAACTCCAGTCCAATATACATACGAGTATTTTTTAATTATTTTTTTTATTAATAATGACGTTCGAACTTAAATATCAGTATATTTCGTTTTTTTCCTAAAATTATTTTTCATAGTTAAAATAATTTTCAAAGTTTCATTTTTTCCATGGCCGGTCGGTTTTGAGGTTAGAATGTCAAATGTCAAAATGGGCTTTTCCGTAAATAATTTTAAATTCTATTCATAGCAAACCATAACTAAACATTAGTATTAACATTATGTACCCCTTTAGAAACTTTAACTCGACGAATAATAATAGTATTGAGCATTAACATTATTAAAATATTCATATTGACAATTGGTTTGCTCACGAATAGTTTCTGTTATTAATAATAGTTTTTTTTATATTGAACCACAATTATAGAGCTTAAAGTCACCCAAATTAAGTTTTAATTTCACCAAAGCTAAAAAAATGCATATTTAAAATTTAAAGAAAAATCGAATAATAAAATTTTTCGTACTAATCCAAAAACAGAGTACACACGTGATGTCAGATGTTCAAAATACAATGGTACCAATATAACACGGTGTTTTGATGAGATGATTATTTATTCACTTTTAAAAAAAGATTTATAAATTCTACATTTAATTACATATAATAAAAGTTATATATTCAGAATCGGAATTTCCTGATCTATATGACTATATATTTTTAAAGTCATGTAATATTCACTGGCGTTCCTTATTCACATCCGAACTTGAAAAACCATACACAGCCTACCTTTGGTTATAGATCAATGCACGCCACTGGATATGTCAATAATTTCTCAGTAGACATTGCATCCTGACGAAGGGACCGTTGGTTTCGAAATATGTTGATATTTATTGTTTAATAAATCGAAAACTTTAAATAAAAATGATTCAATCTAAGTTTAAATCGTATAAACACACAAATGGCAATGTGGGTATTTAGTAATTAGTACTTACTTCAAAATGATTAATTACGGTGATCTGTTATTCGGTTTTCACCGAATAATTAATACGTATATCCAATATAGATTTCTAAAACAGGTGAAGTGTTTTCACAAGTCACATACAATATGCCATAACCTGACGGTTGTGAAGTACTTCAAAAAGAAAATAATATAATATAAACGCATACATTTGCTTTGAACCACTTCAATTTAATGTAATAATCGACCGGTTTCTGAAGTACCCTTCCTTCGCCAGGAATGTATTAAGGCTAAACTAAAATACAAAATAATGACAGACATACATGAATATTTAGATGTTGGAGTGTTAGCCGACCAAAGGGGAAGGAGGAATTAGGGGGTATTCTGAAGGAACAAAACGATTTACTGGCAAGATGTCTAGAAGAGGATTATACGATAAATTGACGTGGTTATTCGATGTAGTAGGATTAATATTTATTGATTTTCTAATTTCCAGTGCTTCTAAATTATCAAATTTTTGGCCTTTATTATTACGGTGTACAATTTGAACTCCTGTATCGTTATTCTAAAAATGATCGGTTGAATTGAGCTGTTTGATAAATACTGAAAATTTATTGTTATTTCAAGGGAGGGGTACTTCCGAAACCGGTCGATTATTATATTAAATTGGATGTGGCTCAAAACAAATGTATGCGTAAATATTATAATTACGGCAACCCACAAATTAAATGCTTTTTACGAGTATATAAAAGAATATGTTTAATGGCCTGCCTTTACGGATTTGTTTTTTTCGCATCAAAACTCAAACTCAAACCGCTGGCTGGCCGGATATCCGGCCAATAAGTAGTTGCGCTGAATATCCAGTTTCTGTCCAATATGCTTTCCGTTACATCTCTAGTGCCCACTTGTACCAATGTTAATAATCTCAGTTGCGTAAATGGGTACCTTCTATGGTACCTGCCTTCCCATAAATAGGTAAGTACCTGTGTGAAATCTACCAAGCCTTAAATTAGTACCAAAAAATAGTTAAAAATTGTTTTATTAAACACACAGTAGGCAGATAATTACTTAAACATCCAACCGGTTTCATAAGAACCTTTCCCAAGTCAGAACAAAGGGTAAATTAAAACAAATGGGTAAATACCGAAAGACATAATGTAATTGACATGTTTAGTGTTTTGTGGAAAATACACAAAGAAAAACAGGGGGGAACAGGAAAAAAAATAACCATTAGTAAAATATTAGTGGTCAGGGGGGGGAGGGACGTCGGAGAGGGATTATTAATTAATTCGTAATGATGTGAATATTATTACGCAATACAAAAACACGTTTTTAAAAGGAAAAAATATTATTAACGTTTTTTTTAATTATATAGGTTTAGCATTTATAAAAATCAATTCAGAAATATGACTTTTCTGACCATACTTATGTTTTACAAAATATTAAACACGTGAAAAAAAAATTATAATATTAATCACTTTTTAAATAATAGTCCCGTTCAGCACATGACCCCCTAGTGAGGAGGAATTAGAAAAAACAATAAAATATCGAAGTTATGAAAGATAGGCGTCAAAAGAATAGGCAAGAAAAGGACAGTAGAGGGAGTAAAATGGCAAGAAAATCACAGGAGTGAGAAGCTGTAAGCAAGAAAAAGCAAAAGGAAGCGGGAAGAGAAAAATGAAAACCAACGCTCAATCAATTCCTTTATTCCTCCCCTTCCTAAATTAAAATATTGGCTTATTACGTTACCATGTATACCGGTCGATTAAACTCCAACCTACTTCCCATCCACAGAGCACGTGTTCCAAGTTCTAAGAACTCAGTACCCCCTGGTGAACCGGTCGTACCGGGACAGGAGTGCTCCTGGCTGGGGTGGTATATTCGTATCGTATCTATCGCAAAAGATCGAATAGCTTACAAGATATAACATTTTTATACTTATATCATATTTTTTATTTTCGCATGCTTATTTTCTTACTAATAATAAAAAAATCAAATTTAAAAAGCGGAATAAATCAATTGAAATCCTTTCCAAGTATGTTTTTAAAAATAAACAAAAAGTTTTGTAATCCACATTAAAAAAAAAAAAAACATTAAAGTTAGTATTTATGAAAAAATTAAACTGCACCCAATTCTTTTTTTTTTTTAATTTATCGGCATTCTAAAGAAAAACTTGCAAAGTATTTTTTTGAGGATATTGAACAGTTTCAAATATTTTGTAAAACGTACGTAAAACGGTCAGAAAAAGGTCATATTTCCGAATTGATTTCAATAAATGAGCCTAAGAAAATTTTTAAAAATGTGTAATAAATATTTCTCTCTTTAATTTAATATGTTTATCGTATTGCGAAATAATGTTATCATTATTTCGATTTATTTATTTATCCCTCTCCAAAGTCTCTCCCCCCCTTAATGAAAAATACGTTTTTTTAAATCCATAATTATTTTAATTTCACTAATCAATCGATGAATTCGGATTAAATGGGTTGAGATATAGCTTGGCAATCAAATGCAGACATTTAATAAAACGGAACTACGTTTTTTTTATTAATATGGTAATACCAAGCCGCTAACTATGCCTTTGAAATTTTGTTCCTAATCTAAGTTCATTTTAAAGTAACAATGTAAAATATCTTAAATCGTTATTTTTACGATTTTATTATTTATGTTTTTGACCTGCGAATATGAGTTTGTTTGTAATTATGGTTATTTTTATACATAAATTTAAGAAATTAAAAAAAAAATAGATTTAGAATTATTTCCTTTCGGAAAGTACCCCTAATTTCTGAATACCGTTTGATGAAAGTAAAAAAAAAAACATTCACTTGGACCATTGTGCTTTTTTAGACTTACAATAATCGTCCTACGAGACATCTAGGTGTTGTCATTAAAACGTTTTAAACGATCGCATCACCCTCATTTTTTGTCTATTTTTAAATGTCAGACTGTAAATACCTACTTGTACTTAGTCTAGGTACTTATGTTAAAAAAAATATATATAATTAGAACATAATACATCATATTCATGATTTGATAAACTTCCTATTGATCTAGTCTCCATAAGTTGAGCTCGTGGTTATGGGAGGAGTATTTACATACGTAATGATAAAATAATAAATACAATTCAATATGTAAACAGTATTACAAACTTATTAAATAACAATAAAAAAAATATACATAGTATACATACACTAGATAGTACACATTTTGTCATTATCTAAATTAAGGGAATTAATTTGCTTTATGAATTGTTCATATTTCAATGTTTCGGTTACATTAATTTTGTTTTTGAATAATAATAATTTGTACTATCTTATACCTAAATACAAGTGGTCGTTCTTAGCATCGGGATGTCTATTAAGAGGAACGGCTGTGCTACCCGTTTCATACATAACTTAATTTTGGATTTGCGGCCAAAATACCCATCCAAACTGAATGATATATTTTTTTAAATAAAAGGTTAAGTAAATATCTAGTGCGGATGAGAAGTATTTTTATTTTAAATTATGAAGTATAGGCCATGAAAAAAAAGTCGTAATTTTAGATGCAAATTAAAGAATTCTTTGCGGGTTTACCATGTTTTTTTTTTTAATAAATATTATGTTTTCTGTGCAAATATGATTAATTAAACAAAAATATAAAAACAAAACAAACAAAAAATTTTTTTTTTGGTCGATATTTTAAATTTGTGTTCCAACGTAAATTGGTCATTTTTAATTTAATTTAAAATCCACCATATTTTTTTTTTAATATGAATACCGAACAAGAGTTCCAACTGATTCCAACCGTCTGGAGCCAGTGAGACTATGGCATCCCCAATTGGGGAATGTTGTGTGGCTGAAGGTATTGCGAGGGGAAGGAGAAGGGGGAGAGGAAGGTGGGGAAATACCTGGCTATTCAGATCTGGTCACCAAACACGGCTAAAAGCCATTTCAAGCAACGTTTCAATTCTGAATGGTGGTCTTTAACCAGGGCGATACTGAGAGTATCTTCCACACTGCACATAATGCTTATTTTAATATATTTTTAAAAATATTTTTTTATATTTAATTATATTTTCAAAGCAGACGGCGTAAAACTTTTTTTTTAAATCACCGTTAGCCCCCAAATAATTGTTAAAGATGCCTCTAACATCGTAAAAAATCAATTCCTTTAATGGCCTATATTTCATAATGTAAAACAAAAATAAATAAATTACTTCTAATCCGTACTAGATATTTACTATACTTTTTGACGTAAAAAAATATCATTGGGTTTAGGTGAGTATTTTGGCCTCAAATTCAAAATTAAGTTTCGTATGAAACAGGCCGCGCAGCCGTTCCCCTTAAACCATTTGTTTCGAATCTATAGCTTATACTATCAGTTTAGTGAATTTTATTGATGAAAAATTCTTTGCGAAATTTGATGCATAAATGTACAAGTAAAATAAACACAAAAGTACTTAGTTAAATGCGCAAGTACCCAACGTAATTAATAATAATATATAGACGTACCTACTATAAAGTTTAGGTAAGTAATCCAAATAAACAAAATATTTTACAGTAAATTTTATTTCATGTAGATTTCAACACTGTCGTTTCAACCTTAATATAATATTATCATCAACGTTGTTTTTCTCACTTCGGTGTTTTTTACACGTGCGTCCTTGGGTTCAGCACTCAACGTTTTTTTATTTTATTTATTTGATCGTTTGGGCATTACTTATACACAGAAATATTCCGAAAAACAAATGTTTTATCTCAACTTTCTACGTGCTGTTTACACCTGATGCTAAAATAATTAATTAAAGTTGTATGGTCTAAATTGTGGTGAATATTTGCAATAGTTATCCAGAATTTGATCGTTTGGGCAATATAATAGCTAGATATCTCACCGAGAGGTGATGGGAACACAGCATTGCTTGCATATAGCATGTTCCAATAGTAATAAAAAGAACACGCTGTAAAACTTTTAGAGTAACTGTAAAAACTTTTCCGTACACACTTTTGGACCCTTTCTCTCTAAGAACTAATAACAATAGGAAGGCTAAGCAGGCGAGTGAGACAAAAGGCTGTTTCTCAGTGACGCTTCGCAAGGATATTCGCAAGTATGTATTGTTCGCATCGATTCTAAATTGTGCGACCTATACACGGCGTCCGGAAACTAGTGGTACACGCGGGAAACTGATGAATCTACATCGCATAGAGAACCCAAAAATTCGATCTGATTGTTTCGATTTGTATTAAAAGTTTTTTTTTCAGCAACTTAACGGTTAGGAAACTCTAGGAGCTGGCCATAGAATAAAGAGGAACACAAGAAATGCGACATGGGCGTGTTTCGTGATTCAAAAGTCTGTCCATTCGAGACTTAAATTTCTAATACAAAAATAATTACATGGTAATTTCATTTCGATCGAATGGAATGGTAATATGAAATGCAGGCAGTGTGAGAGATTTATTTGCTGCAGTTCATTGGCACTTTCGAGGCTAGAACTAAAAGTTACTAAGTCAAAGGCACACCGGCTTCCATTTAAATCTACGTGGAAGGAACTTAATAATAATAATAATAATAGTTGGATGATTTGTATAGCGCCGTTTTTGTGGAAAATCACCTCAAGGGCGCTGTACAAATATTTCTTAACTAATTATGTACAAACAGATACAGAAAAACATACTTACCTGGCAGGTCGCTTCAGATGAACACAGTTTTATTTGAAAAAATTATTTATAGAGATGATAGTTTTACATGGTTATTTGTTGCTCCTTTCTATTGATGTTACATTTATTAGATGGTTGGTGGCACAAGAGGAGTTGGTATTTATTGAAATACTTATAATTTTTAGGACTGGAAAGTATTCATAAAATGAATTTTAGGACTCGAAAATATCTATAAAATTACCTTAAAAAGCGTAAGAAGCTTTTAATAAATATTAACATTTTTTTATTTATTTCACACTTTGGTTATTTACAGTGTTGTGGCTGTGGACGCATTTGCGCACAGATGCCTGAATTTTTAATTTTTTTATTTTTATTTATTTAATGACTTTAGGTAAGTACTATCCGGCTAGCCTAGCTAAGCAATTTACAGGTGAATTTCTTCAATTTATGGATACGATTGTCTGAAAAGATGTTTTTTAAGTTTAGTTCTGAATTCTGTTGAGTCTTTGATAATTCTTAAGTCATGCGGCAGTTCATTCCAGGCTTTAGGTCCTGACACTCC